>JAPMOQ010026581.1:1631333-1659547 GCA_026543055.1 Argiope trifasciata | reverse complement strand
TATATATATATATATATATATATTGATGCAAGATTGATTTTTTTCCAGTTTTTTCTATAGTTTTCCAAATTTAGATATGATGGCGCTTTTTTTATCTGACCATCTTTCTTTGTATAAATATCCATCATTTCAATACGATTAACAATAGAAACAGTTCTAGGGCGCCAAAGCAGCAATTCATAGCCAAACATGGAATGCTTGAACTAAAAATCGTGGCAAACATAAATCAGTACCATTTCTGCTCATAACTTGCCTATTGGCCGTCTAATAACTGACAAAGTGTAAACCCGGCAGAAGGGTCAGTTAGAAGCAAATGGAATATGCCTTGTAATGCAGTTATTATAAACCAACTAATAAATACGATTATTCAACTCAGCATATAAGAAATTGCGAAATGAACAAACGGTTGATAGCATCACAGATTTACAAGGGCAGAAACATCACCGCATGTTCTAATTTAAGGTAATAAAGATCTTTACATAAGAGAACAAAATGCTATTACTTGTGAAATCTGGTGATGCTACAAATTTCACAAATGATTTGTGCCAAGAATTCAAAATCACTAGACTATAAAATTTACGTTTGTGTATACTTTTTTATTCTTCAAGCACTGAAATCTACGATGGCAATTACAGAGATTGAAGCAAAAATATGCCATCTCTTCAACATCGAGCAGAGCCAGCCTTCTCTATGAAGGGGCCTGGGTACAAGAAACCAGTTAGGGCCCTACATTTTTAGCAAAGTTAAAAAAAAAAAACGAACATTCGCATATTTATTTAATAATGCTTGATTTTATTTTTGGTATTCATTATTCCAGGAAAATTAAAAAATTTCCAATTTCTTTTTCACACTTAGTGTAGCAAGAGCGTTTAAACATTATACCCATATGCTTAACCAGAGATTATTCTTTATTTAATTTCAATTAGCTGAAAGAGGGTGAAGCATTTAATATATTCAGTAACTGGAAATGTAAAAGACAGTAAAAACTATTACATTACACAAGGACAAAAGTAGATAGCTGATGATTAGCAAGTCCAATTGAACCCAGCCTCAGCCTCGATTTCTGGTCGCAAAGCACGCCGCTCTGTCTGAACATGTCTGACGGAAATTTCCTTATTCATAAATGAACATTTCCCCCTTTTTTATAGATATCACTGCGATCTTTGCCGAATAAAGGCGTCAGTCGATGCTCAGCCAGCCACATGGAATCAAGCTTGTAGACTTTTAGTATGTGTCACAGTAGTGTTGTTCACAACACTGTTTTAATTCTTAATCACGATGGGGTTCCTCCCTCAATCCCGGGGCCAGGGTGCATAGCACCCCCCAGATGGTCGGCCCTGACATCGAGTTATCATTTAACATGTTCTAAGAAAATATGACATTCATTAGAAGTTACAAGTCCTTTATGAAAAAAAATCATTGATGAATTCTTTGATTAAAGGACTTCATTTATGAACACAACTCATTATAAGCTTGATGAAATATAAAGGAAATACAAGAGGGGCTGAATTTGAAATTCCTTAACACGTAGACTGCCAATTACGATGTAACTCGTAGATTGCCGTTCTTTTCTAGGACGAGTTATCTCGTACTGTGTTTACTTGCCATTTTTGGGCAGCTACGAATAGACTCGTGGTATATCGGTGCTCATATCGATAGATGGCTTCTGCTAAAAGGACAAAAAATCAGTGCTGGCTGGCATAAACAGAAAATTTATTGAAAAATGAACAAAAAACATGATTATAAAAATGAGTTCAAAATAGTTAGTGCCATTTTAGGCTTGATTTCTGAAAATGGCAGTGACGTTCAACGTGTTAAATGAGATATATTTTTGAAAGAAAACTTTTATTTTTTACTGAGGTTGAAAATTTCTATAAAAATCAACTTATGTTTTAATTCGTTGTTAATTTCAACAGTTTTCAGAATGGAATTCATTGTGAAAAAGCATGCATTTTGAGTTTTTGTTAGCATCCGATTTAAAACATTTCAAAAATAAGATTGAATTCGAAACCATGCACAACACTACTATTGTTAAGTAATGAAGTTATCATAATTAATTATAATTATATTTAATTTTATTATACATAGTTAATTTTTGAATGGCAATATTGTATTACTTTGTACTGAATGGCAACATTGTATTATTTTGTGCTGAATGACAACACTGTATTATTTTGTGCTGAATGGCAACAGTGTTGAAATACGTAAAGATGTGTATCTTGTTTTATGCGTAATAAATAATATCTTGTTTTATGCGTTAGAATAAGGCTGAAATCTTAAGATCATATTGTGATTTATTCAAACGCTAAAAAAATGATTTGATTTAGGACGATGGTATTGTCAAGCATTTGTTAAGCTATTACGTAACAACTACAGTACATTGAAAATTTTCCGCTACGCGTGGTCGCATTTCTTTCCTCATAGGCAGGAATACGCAGTAAGAAGAAATTCTAACCTCGTATTCAAAAATGCCCAAAAATGTGTTTTTCCTCTTCTTTTCTTTCTTTCTAATCCATAAAAATTAATGACATGTTTTCTGACGTCAAACTATTTCGAGCCCCACGGTTGCAGATAAACAAGTGATGTCGTCCTCCTCCCTCGGGCCAAATCGTTCGGCGGAGGCAGGATACTCCGCCGGAATCGTCTGCCCGCTGCGAGTCGACCTTCTGACATCCATACCCAGAAGAACGGATTACGACACCCCATAAAAGCGAATCTATTTACTGCAAAAAGAATTTCAGAAGAAAATATACACCTACCTGTCGTGGGAAGGAACCAGCTGTAACAGAATCTTCACTTTTTTAGGGCCGGTTTTATTTTTACCAAGGAGTTAAAATCGTGTTTCCTTCTACAAAATGTGCCATGGCACATAGTCATAATGATCAATTAATCGGTAGGTAAATTTATAAAGAAAATTATATTGTATATAGGTTGAATACCATTGGTAAATTTCATAATGGAAAAATTGCCCCTAAACGATAAAATTTGCCCCATCATTACCTCTTCGGTAATAAGTATTCAGTCTCGAAAGTAAACACTTTGTGGTCATGGCCAGTGCATGTTTTAACCCTTTATTTACTGGCGGTACTTGAAAGTCCCATTTAAATCTATCTTATATCTTTACTATAGGACTATTTTTGCTGATGGTACTCTAAAGGGCACGGAGAATGTAACCCAAATAGCATGAAGTTAATATAAGCTAAAAACAGACATTAAAAATATTTTATTAATAAATTAAGATAGACTAGACTAGTTTACATGAGATTTCTTTGCACAAGTTATTTCTCCATGAAGACAGGCTTGGACGCAAGATAAAACCGAATTCATAAAATACCGAATAGCTAATATTATAATAAAATAAGTATAATTTTAAAGTAAACTCCAATAAATGAAATAAATGTATTTGAATAATAAAATAAATCAATTAACGTAAAAAAAGCTTTATATAATAAATATATTTGCAAACAAAGTCATCGATCTCAAAAGTGATAAAATTTGATTTCGAAAATGCTTGAATCAGCGTTTCGTACAAATAAAACATATCTATTTCAAAAAAATTTGTAAATGCTTTTCAGAAATGTTAAATTTATTCCATGATTTAATACATTTTGAGGAATATTTTAAAACAATATCTGTCAGTTACTGTTAGATACGTTGCTACGATATTTAAGAATTTTTTTTTATGTATTGCACATTATTGCTATTTTATAATTAAGAGAATGACAATTTAAAGAAAAACGAATCATGCCTGGAGAATCGATGTTTCGAGAGAGGAATTTGGGGATCTTCGAATGTCACGAGTTTGCTTATAAACAAAATTTAACAAATCAAACAGCAAAAAACTGAGGACTTTTGTGGGTAATGAACGCCTTGCATGTCATGGGTATTCGATAGTTACGAAATATTAGACATGAATTTGGCAGGTATGTTTACGGAATCTATTGCGATTTTGACAGTTGTGATCGCAACTGTAGCCCAAAACTACATAACAACTTTGATAGATTACAATCATTATGTTTTTGAATTATCGAGTTTACATGCTTCTGAAGATGCAGACCGGCATATTTTCAGTCTCTTGTTAAACTGTCTCAAAATTTGGCAGGTGTCATCCCTATGAATGCTGAATCTGTGTTTCACCTCTCTATATCTTTGTCTTTTAGTTGCTATCGTGTTAATTATTTCCGAATAGCTAGTCCTCATATGCAAGAATTTTCCATAAAATTTGTGATGCTTCCACAAATTTGGTGTGAAGACCGTATACTAAATTTCATTTGTCTAGATGAAATTGGATTCCAGCTATTTTTGTGACAGATGGACAAATATAATTCTAAAAAAGTGTTTTCGAAATCATGGAGGCCAGAAATGTGGATATTCATCAAAATATCTATTTCGAATTTTTTGTATAATACTTTCTCTATACTTCGTAGATGAGATAGTAAAAGATGAGAAACATGTTAGTCAACGTCCAATGCATGAATAGCACATCTTATATTAATCGAAAAATGGTGTGACTTCGATTTCCAGAAAAGAGTTGTCACATTTGGAGTTTGAATACAGTTTTATTTGGCTTTGGCAGATTAATCGAAGAAAATGATGAACTACCCAAAACCCATTTATTTATTTACACTGTAATAAATTATTCATGCTTGAATACGATATTAGATTAGAAGAAAAGTACATTTAAGATTCTCGGGCAGTTGTTGAGCATAGATTTTCTTCATTTCAAAGATATTTTATTTCCTCTTTTTCTTTATTTAAAACTATTTCCAACAAATGGTAATTATTGACTGGAAGGTTATATGTGTTTTTTGAGATTAGAAAGTTTTAAATTCGAATAAAATCACGTGCCAGTTAAAATGTAGTTTAATTTTTTAATAATAAATTGGATACACGAATAATATGGATAATAAATTGAAAATCCAGATATCTGTCTCCCTAAGCTTCACAACTATTTAAGAATTATATACTAAGAATGACTATTAAGAACTATAAATAATATAATAAACTTATACTATTAAGAATAATATTATTATTATATTAATAAGAAACTATCAACCAAAAAAAGAAACCTTCATAAAATTCTAATAAAAGTGAATGTTTCTTGAACCAAAACTATTAAAAAATATGTTGTATTTAGGGAGCGCTAATGCTGCTACAAATAAATGCAAATGAACCGAATTTGGAATAAATATTAACTTGCATGCAAAAAAAGAACCGAAAAGGAATGAATCCGTCCAGAAGACTTTTACCCTCAGCAAAAAATTATTACCGGGGATTTATTTCTGTGATAATCTGACTTTCGTCCAAAATATTGGCTAATTCTTTTCTCCCAAACCTCAATTTCTTGGGATTTCCAAATCATGAGTGATTAATATTTGGACGAAAGTCAGACAGAAAAATACTTCGAATTCTATAACATAATTAAGCTTTGATTAATATGTCAAAAATAATTTTTGAGATTTAAATACATCTAAAAATTAATTTAAAGAATTCCTTAATAAATATCTACCATTAATGTCATTTCTATATTTGTTGCGTATTATTTCTTCAATACTGTAACTGCTTTTCGAATCCAATTTACTTTTCTATTTAATCTTTCACTAAATGTATCAAAATGAATAACTTGAAGAAGGTTCATTATGAATTTTGGTAAGGAATGAGCAGGGTCCTTACACAACGCACATAAATTATTCTGCTGACACAATATAATTAAGATTATATCTTTGCAAGACTTTTCATTTGGTGCACATGATGTCGTGTAAAGAACGCAGCATAATACACGATATTCCCTCAGTTTTGTAGAGTCTCCTCTAGGACAGCACAAAGAAGCGCGGTTGTCAGAGCTTTCTGTTTGCTAATGTTGCTTGTCAGATGGGGACTTATTGGCGCACGAAATCGCGAATCTGAAACGAAGCCAAATTTTTGTTACCGTTGCTAACGATTGAAAACAATACCTCTCGCCGATCAATTGCCGCGGTTTCACAAAGACAATTATCGAAATTCTGCCATTCCAAGCTCAACCAAAGAAACAAATAAGAAGAAATGCAAAAAGAAGTTTAAGCAACGGATTACTAACTGTAAATGAAAATCAAGTTCGAGCACACGTTAGAAAATAGTTTTTTAGCATTCGCTTGCTATTTTTATAAGTATTACTGACATTAGCGAAGAAAAAAATTAAATTGCTACCCTAAAATACGGTGGCTAATTTCTGCCTTTCTATTCAGTTCCATCAGTTTCCTGTTAAGTTCCACCATATCGTTCTAAATCATAAAATGGCATTATTTTAGCAGAGTATTGATTCTTTAATATTAATGGGAGATTTTACGCTGAGTGATAAATCAGATACTCTACTTAACAAGCAACTGACAGTTTTCAAAATTCTGTAAAAAAATCAATAAAATTTACATTTTTCTCCACAAAAAAAATCGAATATTTTTTTTAGTTTACTCTTCTCAGATAACACATAAGCATGCCAACTCAAGTATTGCATCAAATGTGAAAAAAAAATTATCAGAATTATTCCTTAATGGTTCAAAATATTCACTTTATTTTTTTTCTCTTAGGGAATTTTGAAAATTAAGATAAGTTGTGCCACTCGTTAAGTATCCATATGCATTATTTTCGTGTTAAAAAACTTAATTGGTATATGGAATCTCTTTAATGAAACTAACTTTTATTGTTCACGTTGATGGCATTTGTTACAGTGAATATCCCATTTAAAGAATTCATGTGGGCTCCATTCCAAAAAGTAAGAAAAAGAGGGGTGGAGTATAATGTTATTTTTTTCATTGATTTGATTTTTAAATTAATACCTGAAAAAATATGAAACTAAAATTAGAATAATTTTATACTTCAATGTTTTTCTTTGGCTGCTTTTAGCTTCTAGTACACAAGTTCATGAAAATGAACATGTTTCTGAATAGCTAGTCATTTGATAATCATTTAAATTCTTTTATTTTTATTTTTATTATGAGTTTTTACAAGAACATATGTCAAAAATAGCGAATAAATAAGTACTTCACTTTTCATTGATCGAGCAAGATAAACCGATCAACACCATTAATTTTTGGTCTTAACCCTACAATAAGTGTAGCCGTTGGGCTACACGGTTTTATTTTTCCATTCATGAGCTTCATATGGCAACAATGTATGTTTGGAAACCCTTTTTTAAACCAATTTGATAGATATTTGTAGAAAACATCAATATAGGGCAAAAGCGGAACTAGATTTAGATTTAAACTAGAAACACAGAAAAATGAAATAAAGGCAGTTGTATTAAGTTGGTGCACAGTTATCAGACGTTTCTTAGACGCGCTGCAATTCAATTAAACTTACAATCTATATAAATAAAAATGAATATTTGTCTGTCTCTTATGTGCTGCCGTTCCGCTCATCCGATTGAGATGAGACTTTGAGTATTCATTTCTTACACATATTTGTTTCTGTTAAAGATGGTAAAACAAAAACATATTGCCAATCTTAAAGTCTTGATTAATTAAGTTAAAAAAAATAGAATTAATACTATTTACGCTTCTCTTTTATGCACTTCTCAATTTCAATGAATGTATTCATTTCCCATACGAAGAAAAATATCATTCTTCCTATCATTCCTAATTAAACAAGACAGTTATTTTAAATTTCAGACGATGTTTCCAAAATTATTTCTTCTGCGATAGCAGCACGCCGGGTAACAGCTATATTATATATATATATGTCTCTATGTGTGTGTGTGTGTGTGTGTGTGTGTGTGTGTGTGTGTGTGTGTGTGTGTGTGTGTGTGTGTGTGTGTGTGTGTGTGTGTGTGTGTGTGTGTGTGTTATTTTCCACGTGACCATTGCTCTTCCTTCATCGTCTACGTGAAAACTAACATAACCCTTATTTCGAATTTAGAAATGCGCCCTTAAATCTGCGGAATAACTTCTATTTCTATGCATTTTTTTAAAATCAAGATATCCCTTCTACCGATTCTTAAAATTAAGAGCAAATGCGGTCAAAGAAAGCACTTGCTAGTGAAAGTAGACTACTTTTTCAGTTAACAGATAAAGGAACATTATTTCATTTTTCACTGCAGATGAAGCAACCAAGTATATCCATGCCAAGCCGAATATAAACATTAGCGATCGCCAACTAAGTAACATAGTAACAAAATGTGTATCTAATTTCCCACGCAGAAAAAAAATTCCTCCAAGTTTGGCAAAAGCAAATATATTTTTAGTGTATACATTCTATGCCGTCTTCTCAGCGGAATACAAAAGCAAAACGAGAGCCGGCATTTTGGCGGAGGATTCATTGCGGAAAACGACTCTTAATAACCATTTCTTCATCTCGTTTCTTCTCCGTGTCCCCTAAGTGCCTTCGTTTAGAGAAAGGACCCGAAGAAAAAATTCTTTGAGCCAAATCCAGAATCATTTCCACGGGAATGGTGGCACCCAGCCACACTCTGGGCTCCATAAATCACAGCTTCTCTCGCCAAGGTTGGGGTCAAGAGAGAAACGGATCTCCGCCAAAGTTGCCAGGATGGATGGATGGATCCTTTGTGGACGACCTAATGGAAAATCCGTCTCCCACCCTCCCCCAACTTCGTTTGCTTTTGTTAATAGAATCAAACTTCCGAACAAAGCCACTGTATTAAGATAGCTCATTGAGGCAGGATCTCGTACACATTTTCTGGAGGCAGAAAAGAACATTATGAAATAGCATTAAGCTTTAATCAGTCCAAAAACAAAAAATATATTACCTTTACCTACGGTATTTATTGAACCTTTAGAATAAACATACATTGTATTTAGAAAGCGCTAATGTTGCTACAACTAAAACACAAATGAACCGAATATCATTAGAATAAATATTACTATTAGAATAAATTCTAATAATATAAAAATCAGTAAATGTAATATATAAAAGGTTTTAATTAAGGTAAGATATGTAAGATTTTAATTTAGTTGGTAATCTTTCTGCCTTCTTATGCCGAAGAATTTGGTTTTATGGTCTTGTATTTTCTGGTTTGCTGTGATTTTTTTGACTTACTATTGATTAAATTTTGTATTTTTCTTTTGTGATACTAATTTTATCCATAAAATATAAATATTATGGGATTTTCGGGTCTCGAGGGGTCAATTTCTTGACGAAAGTCACACCCCTCGTAGAAAAAATCCCTGGTTTGAATCCCTATCTGATGGTGACACTTGAGAAAGTCTTCAGACCGGATTCTTTATTACTTCTGATTCAGTGACTGTAAATGTTTCCATTTTACTAATATTTATTCTAATGTTGCTCAGTTTTAATCAGGTCACTTAGAATGTGGCGATAGTGAATCAATATTCTTTTACTCGCCTCTATACGAAGTACTCTAATGTATTCTGTTAATGATTAAGTGCACGCCGAAAATGGCGTTACGCCGGCGAAAAGTTTATAATTACAATTTAAAAAAATAGAATTTGAGTAGCTGTCAAAAGACTCGCTATTCAAACATAACTTTCCCATGCACATGTGCAAGATGCAAAAAAAAGCTAAAGGCAGCTGCAAAAAAAACCTATTGAAATAAAATAAAGAGGCTGCAGTAAACAGAAAAAGTGAAGGAGATTTAAATGGTTCAAGCGGAAGAACCTACATAATATTCCACAGTAAAAATATCATTAAAACATAATTAGTAAATCATAAAATTTATCAAAAAAGCAGTTTAACTTTGAAGACAGCTATACGAAGTATAGAGGAACTGCAGCAATGATCAAAAAATTCGAATTCGGGATTTTGACGAATTTCCACATTTTGGATCTGAGTTTCGGAAAAACATATTTTTGGCATTATGTCTGTCTATCTGCCTCTGCCAAATATAACTCAAAAACGCTTTGGGTTAAACGGATGAAATGTGGTACAAGGTCTTTACCCCAGATTTGTAGATTTCTTAGAAATTTTAAGCAAATTCTCTTGAAAAAAAGAAGCTTGTTTGTCAGGCTATTCTAATACGAGTTAGCACAATAAGTTCAAAACAAAGACAGCTTTAGAAAAAGAATTCGGTGCACATATTTAAAGTCCATACAGTTATCAAATTTTGCGTCAAATCCATGAAGTGTTTTTTAAATCAATAAAATTAAAATCACATTTATTTGAGAATATGAAAGTTTTGGAAAACTTTCCCGTTGGTTTCTTAAAGGAAATAAAATTCTTTGAAGGAGTAAAATGAAATTAAAATAATTAGTTGAAACAAACTTTCGAAAACTTGTAATAAAAGTTTCTAAAGATGTGATTTTCAAAAAGTTTTACAAGTCTTTTTTATGCATTTTTTTTTTTCATAGGTAGAAATTTTTCCTGGAATTAAAGCTATAAAGGGGGAGGAATCTTATTAACTGAACAATCCTATTGGAATATTCGAAGCGCAACTTTACTTTCTTCGATTCCCAATTTAGTCTTTTTTGGAATTCTGAGCTTAATCCATGCATGGGGCAATAACGTCTTATTCAACAAACAGCAAAATAAAGCTCTTAATAGCATTAGGTTTCTGAAAAATTCGTAACTTCTGTTTCGAATAAACACTTCTAATAAAAATAGATCCTTTTCCAAATGTTTGCCCTTTGTGTTTATTCGAAAAATTTCCACTTCTTCCGGTTGCAGGGGGAAAAAGAGAACGCTGATGGTTCTCGAAGAACAACGTTTTCGGGAAATGAGGCCAATACAATCCAGCTGAAATGAAGATATATCACTAATGAGTTCGCATTCCTGGTATGTGCGTTCGAATCAACCGAAAAAAATCGTCTGCTTCCAAATCTCGCGTGATTCGAAGTTCTAGGGACAACGCCTGATACTTCAAAAGGAGATGTTAAGACTGAAAAAAAATATTTCATAGTGCTGTTTGGAACTTGCGTCTGTCATTTCTATTCTTGGAGAAAATCATGCATTATTCACGGGGGGAACCGACCGAGTCCTCCCCCCCAACCCCCTACTTCCGCAACGGAATCCAAATGATGATATGGTGTGTGCACGTTTGTCCAGAAGACAAATTAGGAAATCTATTTTCTGACACAATTGAAAAGGTTGTCGGCCTCAGCAAAACGATTATCTTTTTTTAGTGACGTGTATGATCCTTTCTTTTTATTACTGTTATTTCATTTTCCGTCTGACTTTGAATGTTTGAAGTAAATGTTCTGACAAATAATCAGTGAAGCCATTGAAATAAACATCTTGCAAAAATTCACTGTATATATATAGAGAGAGATTTTCTTTAAAGTTCCTTTTTTGCTTTTATGAGATACAGTACAAGGAAACTTCTGTATTTGAGCATTTAAAATTTGGAAGCAGCTTATCTTTTGAGATCAGCATGAAAAATCTTCCAAATAAAGGAATAAGAGCTACAAAATCTCTTCCAATTTTTTTGTTGTTGTTGTTTCTTCATAATTAATACTTTGCAGAGTTTAGTTGTTTTAAAGACCCGTTTTAAAGCGACACTTGGGCTGTGTTGGGACAGACATCGTAATTGTGCACAGCGATCAGCTGATGAAACCCCCCCTTCTCCACACAACAACAGGAGAATATTTGGACTGACGGATTTAATGTGCTCTGGCAGGTTCTTCTGTGGAACAGAGTCTCGATCATGAAACCTCCCGGTTCAGAGCCAAACCCTTACTGCCAGGCTACCGCGGCCTCTAAGACATTCTCGAAATATCAAATGGAATAAATTAAAGTAACTGAAATGGTATGAATTGGAAAAATCCGATATTTTTACTTTCGTGCATATTTAAACTGGCAATGAATTGTTTTAATGTTTTCAGCACTTAATTAAGTATTAATCTCTGTTTTCAACATCAGGATTGACTTCACTGGCTTGCCATTTAGTAATAAAATTTTAAAGATTAAAATATAGAAATTAATAAAAAATTTCTGCTGTTTAGTACGTAAATAAAGACCCTTTTAAAAATCAATGCCTAATTATATCTTATGCAAAGGAAAAAATATTTTGTAAAAAATTAATTCATAAGAAATTAAACAAATATAATTTTTAAAAAACTTTTATACTTTTAAAAAATTAGAAGATAGCAAAATTCACAATAATAATGAAAGTAAAAATGCAATCTATGATTGCAAACATCAAATTATCAAGTGAGAACATTATTTTTAATGTCATTATTTATATTAATTAATTTAAGTCAATAAAATCATTAAGGTTTGAATCTGTATTATATATATATATATATATATGCTCTTTTCTAATTTCTGAGATCATAAGCTTCATAATGGATTCATCTCTTAGAACAGGAGTCGAATCATTCGATGTTCCCCACTGAAGGAAGAAGAATGAAGTGATATTTCCCATTGAAGGGAAATGAAAATACTTTTATCCAAACTGTTATTAAACGTGAATGATGTTTTTTGAAACATATTATAAAAATTAAATTATTTAATTTCCTACGAAAAAAATTGCATTCCATGAAAATAACAGCTATGGTGTCGTAGCTCTACGCCAACCTTTCAAAATAACATCTGCTGTCAAAGAAGCGTGCTTAATAATAATGCTATACTAGTAAACACAGAGAAAAAATATATGCGATCAAAAGATATTGATTAATATTACCGTTTTATGCATTATTCATTGCCTACGTGATTTCGAGCTTCGATTATTCAAAAACCTAGAACGAAAATAGGCTCAAGTTTCCATGTGATAAAAAAAACACTTACACTGAGAGAGAATCTTGTTTCAACCTTGCCCTTTCCGTCAGATCTCAAAGGTTTTTTTTCCTCTAATTTCACGGATGAAAAATTCTGTACATTGTTGTTAATTTCCTTTAATTGGCCCATTGGAAAACAATAAGCAACTCATGAAACCGCTAAAAACTGTTTTTATTTTCTCAAACGCTCACGCGGCTCCTTTCATCTTTTTTTCCTGTCCAGGTCATTGAAGGAAGACTCGAGCGAGTGTTTTGCCTTCATTTCTCAAAGCCTCACACGGTTGGCAGTTTCCTGTTGACGCCAACGCCAGAGATGAGCATCGCGAAAAGACAGTCATAAATAAATATCGGCTTCCTTTTGTTTGCAATCGAGCTTTTACCTTGATTATTTTCGATTGTTTTCATTTTGAGGACGCCGAAGTACTTGATTGGTTGCAAAGAAACTGGGGGAAAGGGTTCAAAGAAAACAAGAACTAACAAGGATGTGCAAAGTTGCACTTGTCAAATGATTGATAATGCTTGCCAGTCAAGTAGACATTCAGTTTGTTTTTACTTCACTATTACTTTATCGTGTAAAGAAAGTATTGTGTCTGTCGAAAAATTCGAACTGTTGATTTTTTATAAACATCTATGTTTTTGAGTCCAAGTTCGAGAGACATTATTTTAACCCGTTTGTGACAAAGATAGCTCAAAACTGTTGTGATGTAGACGGATGAAATTTGATATAAGGTCTTTACATTAAATTTGCAGATATGTACCGAATTTCAAACAAATCCGATTGTCCAAATACAAATTAACATAACAACTACCAAACAAAGACAGCCCGATGGATGAAATTCATTACACAGATTTAATATCTATAGTAAATCATCATATCCCATTTTAAGCTTGGTTCAAAAATAAGTTGACTGTCTATAAGTATGTGTTTTCAGAAACAAGAAAACGCGTAACTCAAAAACATATGGAGTTAGCCATATAAAATAGGACAATGGATTCTTTCATTACAAATCTAGTTCTGTATCGAATTTCGGCTTCGATCATTTGATAAAAACGGCCTAAATCAGAAATTCGTTTTTTGGACACTTTTGACAGGAATTAATTGTGAAAACAATTCAGCAAGGATCACAGGATCAAATCGATTGTGACAAATTCGCTTTAAAGGTTCATATTTTTTAGCTATTGTAAGTATAAATATCTTGAAAGACATTTTATGGGATAGCGCTATCATTAAAGAGTATATCAGAAAATTTCGGGGAGACCATTTCAGCTGGTTTATTCGAGTTATAAGCGATTAATTCGAATATAAGAATGTCTGTGGGACCAGATAAAAATTAAATAACAGGCATAACCTTAGTGCTTTAAAGATCAATCAATGATCTCAGAATCCAAAATTGTTCTCTAAAAAATGTGCATGCATTAAACAAACAAATAAATAAATAAACATTTAGTATTAATAAAGTCAAGGAAACATTCGAAAACTACTTTCGTAACAGTATATTTAGGGATTAACTCTTTGCTCTCGGATGTCTCCTATCATGAACCTTTCAGGATAGGCCCTCATTTTGCCGTTTTATTTATTTAGTTTTTAATATTGAATGCAAAAAATATTAAAAGAGGAATAAGAAGATGTAGATTAATTTTTCAGAAAAAATCAACGAAATTATATATATATATATATATATATATATGCCAAATCACGTTTCCGAGTACAAAAGGTTCATTATTCTTCGAAGCTGCAATGATAATTCATACATTCAATTAATTGTTTTGAAACTCAGAATGTTGGTAATCGACCTTCAAATTAAAACATTTCTTGGCATTGTTTCGTGTTATATTAGGAATCATAATGCATGATATACCGACCAGAAAATTAAACAGAGTCTTTCTCTGGAAGATAAATATCATATTTATAGGAAGAATTTTAAAACTCGTATTTACTTTATCCAATAATACTTTCTGAGCTACTTCTACCCGGCAGAAAACCAGCATCTTTAATATTCATTTATTTCTTTCTAACTAATCTTTACACCTAAATTTTATTTAATAACCTCTATCAAAACCACGGGAGCCAAACCTTTATGAATCAATTTACCCTTTTTGTAAAGAAATGTTTTAATGAGACATGAATGCGCCGTCAAATAATTTTGACTTGTGATTAGTGGAAACATGATAAAACTAAATACCAACCACTCAAAATTCTCTACTTACTACGAAAAATTACATTTTGCCCTATAGAGTAGCAATTGTTACAGTTATGCTTGTAATTCAAATGAAAGTAACATCAGATTTCTGTTGTTGCAGATTGGATGACAACTTATATTAGGTTTGTAAGGTGTTACTTTTTAAGATAATGTACTCTGAATGGGAGTCATCTGACAAACAGTTTCCGTGTGAGTCTTTAATATTATTCATCTCTGAAAACAGTGACCCGCTTGAAAAGATAGATGAAAATACGGTTAAAACTGGACGGGGCAGCTTCTTCAAACAGTAACTATATGTCTGGAATCGAATTTCCTGTTTCCAAAATTACGTTGCAGGTATTTTTATTTATAGTGCTTGCTGACCTTTCTGTTTCAATCAGTTCCAACTTTTTCCTTCTTTCAATACATTTTTGAATCCATTTTGAACTAGACTGGAAATCAATCCGTTGCATTTCACATTCTTCAATTTACCACCGATCGAAATGGGAAACCTCATTTTATCAAATGAAGTCATATACAAACTATTTTAATCGATGACGTGCCCAAAATATTGTGCAGCGTGCCATTGGTTTGCCATCCCTGTTCTAAACAGTGGCGAATAGAGCCCTCTCATGATGCGCCTCACCAATTTAATTTTAGAATCCCTAGTTCCACTCCTTTGGAAATCTTTTATTCCGGAATGACGTCTTTCCGGCACCCGATAACGGTTCCTTTCAAATTGGCGTTGAAATAGCAATAATTGCTGAAAATTAATTGAACCACGTGACTTCCTGGGTGGAGCTAGCCGCCTATCATGTAAACATCACGTGGTCTCACTATATATATATATATATAATTTCAGGAGAAGCGAACTTGACCCTCGGACGGTGGGGAGTGTGATCTCTTCCGAAATGAACCCCAGTACAGTTTTCTAGACCTACTGTACTATGGAGCATGCGTATGCCTTTAATTATTATGTTATCTAATAAACCCCAGAAAAGACAGCCTGTGTCTTCAAATTATTTCACCAAGGGAACAATCTTCACTCTCACGTACATTATTGCTGTATCTAGAAAAGCAACAATAATTAATTTTAATCTAAAAATACACTTGAGATAAATTTGGCCTAATTAGTGAATTGCATTTATCTATTAAGAAAGAGATTCACGCAATGACGATTACAGAATCACTTGAAATTTATTTAAACATGGTTATATCTCGTAACCAGCACTGAAAATAAAAACCTACTTATCGAATGACGCACGTCTACTTTGAATACACACAAAGACAACAGACATCTTAAAAATTCAGTCAATTATACAATGGCAACGTTTGACTTATTAATATGTGCGGCCATAAACAAAAAATTCATCTTCTTCAATGATACGCGAATAAGAGTCATCTTATTAGCATATCGTGTTCGATTTTTTGCCTTGGAGTGATTGCATCGAATCAGCTGGATTTGAAAAATTAGAACCCGATTGCGGATGCTGTCGATATAAATGGGATAATTTTTACTTACTACCAACAAATACTTTAATAATAATTACGGGAGGAAATGAGGCTTCTCGATTCGCGCGCTTTGAGCCGGAAAAGAACATTCTCTCCCTGGAGAAAACCCCTTTAATGCCACAACATTAAAAAAAATCGTTTGTTGCTAAAGCGAGGCATCGGAATAAAGAACAGTCTGCTAATTTTTTCGGGGTGGAGGTGTGGCGCCCGTCTTCAGCGGGAAGCGGTAATGATCGTTAGCGGGGACCACCTCCCACCCGAATGAAAAAATCTCAGCGTCCACAGCGAGATAAGAAACAGCAGATAATGTAAACTGTTCTCGGCTTCGATTTCTTACCACTGCAAACGACTACTTCTAGTATTTCCGTCATTTGAAGATGTATAGAAATTGGCGAAGAATGACTTTTATTTTGTTTTGGGGAAAAAAGTTTCGAGACGGAAATAAATAAGGATGCCGGTTTGCTTTGAAATTCAATTTAGGGCTGGCGCGAGTCATAGAATGGCAGTTTTGTGCTAAGAATTGAATTTCGAATTGTGATTGCCAACGTGAGATGGAATCGAAATGTGTGATAATTAATTCTGAAAATTCTGCAATAGAAATAAATAATTAATTGGAATTTCAAAACTTCTAACTGATTGCAAATTCCTATACGTTTCAAGCATTGAATAAAAGAAATTTAATTTTAATTTGAAAATGATTAAAACTTTAGATAGGACTTTTTTATTCTTTTCGGTTAAAATCACGTTGGAAATTTAACTGTTATTCTTTTCGGTTAAAATCACGTTGGAAATTTAACTATTATTCTTTTCGGTTAAAATCATGTTGGAAATTTAACTGTCATTCTTTTCAATCAAAATCCTATTAGAAATTTAACTGTCAAGTGTTTAAAAATATACAACACATTTTTATCTATTCGATATCCGTAGAGAAATGATATTTTCATGTTATTAGACAGTTCCATAGGTTATCATTATATTTACAAAAAAAAAATCTGGAAAATGTTCATACATTCAGATGCGAATAATTAATTTATTCTCTAATTCTAAACAAACTTCCTAAACGGTTGTTTGTAAACTCGGAAGGAAGCTAAGTACACTGTTCGTCAACGGATTTTGAGAAAGCCACATTTCAACGATTCCATCTCATTAAGGGGTGAAACACGGAACGATGAACTCATTTCCGGTATTGACCTTGGATTTTCTCCATTCGGTACTTTTATTCAGAAAATTATTCTGAAATATTGTACCACTTTTTAGTACCGTTTTCCTCCCATATTATTAATTATCTGTATTTTTTTATCTCATAAAATCGCTGCTCTAAATTGTTAAATGTAAACATCTCCTCTTTTTATCTTTCCTTTCAACCTTATTTTGACGAATTAAACCCATCCTAACGCATGCGCAAAAGTGCAGAGGATTTTACAATCCGTTGTCGAACAGTACAGAAATAAATCATGGGGTAAAGGCTTTATCACACAGCGAAATATCGTCCGGAATTTTCGTCATCAGTTTTCGCTTTCTGCCCTCGAGAATCGGCCAAGCAAGTTTTTCATCATCGTCAACATTTTTTAACCAGCTTGACAATGCCGACGATAGAGACGGAAATATTGTCCGCAAACGAAATTCAACCAATCATGTGAAACATTAGAGTGACGTCACTTCGTTGTCGTTTGGTGACAAAAAGTGCGGACGATATTTCGCCGTGTGATAAGGCCTTAAGAAGCACGATGTAGAATGGTTAAGGTAGGGTGGCTTCGGAATTACGTAGAAAATCGTCATCAGCGAATTAAATAAAACTATAAAAGTGACAAATAAAGAATATAATATAAATGTTATGAAATATAATAACATAACCCGGCCGCACAAGTAAAAGCCTTGCAAGTCGCACGCAACATTGCAGATGTGAACTTGATCAGTGTGAAAAAGTATTAAACTTTAAAAAAAAACCTTGTCATCAAGACCTACTTGCCATTTTCATCGAGTTATTCCTGTAACTAGACAATAAATATATATAAATAGAGTATCAACATTCCAAACATAATTACAATAGTGAGAATAAATGTTTCTTTTTGCTTAAGTTATAAGAAGTCGCATTTCGTTGGGAAATAAATACAGCATCGAATAAATTTCTTTTTTAGAAATATTTATTCGTTTCAGAAATGGAAAAAAAAAGGCTCAAGTGTTAGTCTTAGCTCTATATAACTAACTCCACGCTTTGATTTCATACATTTTAAACAGATTTTTGAATTAAAAATTAACAGAAACTATTTTAAATACCTTTTCTTACTAATTAATGACAAGAAGATAAGAATATCGAATTAAATGTTAAGACTGCAGACAATATAAATATTTTTAGGCGAAAAAAATTAACGAAATTTAAGACGATACAAAAAAAAGAAAGAAAAAGAAATCTTATTAGCTTTCAATTCTAAAAAGTAATTAAAGAAAACTTTCAGCCCATTGATAACTTTAAAGAGAATTTGAAATAGCTCTTTTCCGCATTTCTTTTAATCATATCTCAATAAAAATTTTGATTTTAAAACGTAATTTAAAAATCATGATATACAAAAACGTCTCAATTAAAAGGATGTATATGTATAGTCTTGATATATTTGTTTTACTAAATAATTAGTTGCATTTAGCTTAAGGTGCACGAACACTCTAGAATTTATTTTTTAAGTTTGACTTTAAAAATCCAATTTTTTTTCAGTTATTCATTAATGTATGTTTAATGTCACTTGAGTGAGAAAAATCATACTACTCTATTTTTAATTAGTTAATTAATATTTAATGAGCTAATTAGCATATTTTTTTGCAACATGATATCTTAAATTTTATTCGTACAACACACCATTTTGGTTGCAAATGATGCCCAGTATGAGACTTCACGTTGTCCGACTCCATCAAGTTATAAAAATATTTAGCTTTTTTAACAATTTTTTCATCAACAATGAATAGAAAAGGCGAAATTTTTTCTTGTCATTTTAACTTTTAAATAGCTATTAAAAATTTATTTCTATAAATACAACTTTCATTTTGACATAAAACATCCGCTGTTTCATACAGATTATTTTAATAAAAAAATAATTGTAGTTGGGAAATTTTTTGTTGAGTTATGATTGTTTAAATGAAGCAACTCAGTGGAAAAATCTCATTCTTCATAAAACGAGTTTAAACCTAGACGAGAAACCCAAACTAAAGTTGTAAGTGCAAGGACCCCAAGAAAAAACCCTTATAACTCGACAAATATCCTGAATTTCGACAACATCTTGGTATCGTTTGAAAGCTAAAGGATCAGAGAGCATTTTGTATCAATAAGAAAATACTCTATATTTTGAAAGATTTTTTAAGTTTCAAGTGTGTGCTTAACCTTAAAGCAGCTTAAGAATATTGCTTCATCATTGCTCTACACAACGTTGTACTAGCTTTTACGATTTCTCTCTCTCTCCTCCACACAGGGATGTCTCCGTCGCTTGCATCGCATTTCGTTCCTTCTGTGGCGCAACTGAATCACTTTCGAGCCATTAAGGACACGAAAGGATTAGGGAGGGGGATCAAGTCATCGGTGAGTAATGAGTGGCACCTGCTCGAAGTGTCCGGTTTACTTAAGACCCACTTAAGGTCGCACAATTATCTGACTCTGAGAAAGGGAATCTAAGCCAAAATGCTTAACGCTATTCTCTCCGATGGCATAATTTATTTCAACTAATTAAAATTTAAATTAAAAAAGATATATAATATCATCTACAAAATAACAAAATACTATACCAAATTTATAAAATCAAATTTATTAAATTGAAATCTTTGATCGCAAATTTCAGTTATCAGGCAAAAGCATTATTATTTTTTAAGTCATTATTTGTCTTAATTATATATAAACACACACACACACACACACACACATATATATATATATATTCTATTAACCAATAAATTTTTAAATATATCAATTTACATGGAATTTTTATGAAAACATTATTTGAAACCATATTATTATGAAAACAATTGTAACAGCTGTTTTCTAATTTCTGAAACCATAAAACAGTTTCATAATGAATTAATCTTTGAGCAAGAGATCATTCCTTCCATGTTTCCCGCTTAAGAATGAAGGAAGTGAAATCTCCCCACTAGAGGAAAGAGAAAATACTTTTATCGAAACTGCTATTAAAGGCGAGTGAAGTTTTTTTTAAACATACTATAAAAATTAAATTATTTAATTCCCTCTGAAAAAAATTACATTCCAAGAAAATAAAAGCTATGATATTATGGTTCTGCGTCAACTTTTTTAAAACGCATCTGCTGTCAAGCAGGCGTACGCAATAATAAAGTAATACTAGTAAAAGCAGGTCAACAGTTGTAAAACGCATCTGCTTTGAAAGAAGGATGCATAATAATAATGCAATACTAGTAAAAGCAGATAAAAAAATACAGTCGATTCCGGTTAATCGGACCACATCGGGACGCGATCATTTTGGTTCTAATAACCGGCTGGTCCGATTACACGAACATGCCCTATGTAACAAGACGAGACGTGCTATACGTAACATGCTAAAATGTCATTATGAACTTTACTGTGCGGCACACGCGTATGGCGAATATACAAACAAGAACTTCTGTTGCCTATGAACTTTATTCATTAAAAAATAAATTTACAAATTCTTCGAAACGATCTACACGATACTCAGCATGCGAAGCACAATAAAAAAAAGTTCTCATCAAATTCAAGTCAACGTTTGAAGAACTTACTACCGAGCTGCCCGTTCTAAGAAACAAAGAGCTTGCTCACCTCCCACTGGTTCTTTTCCCTTTCGGACTTCTTGCTGTACACAGGCGACTTGTGGCTTCTTTTTCATCTTCCCTGCCACGTTCTTTGGTCCGTTTAAGCGGAATTTTGGTTCAAATAAGCGAATAATATTAGGCTTATGTAAAGATTTGTTTTGGTTCTTTAAGATTCGGTCCGATTAAGCGGCTGGTCCGATTACCCGGTGGTCCAATTAACCGGATTCGACTGTATATGCAATAAAGGATGTTGATGAATATTACCATTTATGCTGTATTTATTGCCTACGCGATTTTGAGATTCAATTATTTGTTGCTTTCAATTATTCGAACCTCTTACCGAAAATAGGATCATGTTCTCATATGATAAAAATCAAAATTAATTCACTTTAAAATGAGAATTTGAATTACGAATTTTAAATTTATAAAATAGAGAGTTTTTGTAATTTTTTTAACATCAAATCGTTGTTTTGAAATCTAAGATTGGTTTATCTGAAATGTATCTGTGAATTAATTTATTTTTAAACGTTTAATTTTTTCAACGATTTTAAAGTGTAATTTAAAACGAAAGAAAATTTCGCTTGCATTCATTTGGTTTTGATGAAAAGAATGAAAGGTTTTGCTTTTTGATCAAGATCATTACATAGGAGAAAATAATCATTAAAACGTTTAATCACTAAATTTTAAAATAATTTGTACACAAAATGCAATTGTCAATTACTAGAGAAAAAGTTATTTACAATTAATTTTTGTTCTCAGTAATTCTATGAAAAAGATAGTTAAATGACCTTATTCATCTAACATGTAAACATCTTAAGGAAAAATCATAACTCATTAAATGTATCAAACATTTGAAAAGAAGAACAGCCAAGTTTTTCAGAAAAATGTGCGATTCTTGTGCCTGAGATACTTATGAGCACTTGACCTCATTCTGAAAGGCGCTTTATGGCATTGATGCAAATATCTGCGCAGATCTAAATTGCAATTTAATAAATGTATTGATCTCAACATAATGCGCTAAAAAATAGTGTAAGTGAGTGTGTATTGCGGGAAATTTCACATTATGGAAAATATTTGTTTTAGTAGACTCCCACTGAGATAAATTAACAATACTGCATGATTTCCTGTAATGTATATTCATGCAATACGTGAATTTTTGCCTTCTAGTGCATGTTTTAAAAGAGTGAACAACAGTATTAACATTATTTCACTTTTTTTAGAAATAAAACTCTATTTTCAGTTCAAATTTTGATTTACCGAAGAGCCGAAACGAAAGAAAGAACAAGTAAAAACGTCTTGGCCAAATGTGGTGCGGAAGAAGGGTGGAAGGATGTCATCCTCGTCATCTGACCAAAGAGATGCGCCCCGGGATAATGATTGTATATTATGTTTTTTGAAATCAAGATGTAACACTTTTATTTATTTTTTTATTTATAAAATAAAGAAAAAATGTAATTGAATACAGCCAAACTGAATTTTACGAAATTGCATAAGTAATCGAATACAAGTGAATGTTTATTAATTATAATAACTGAAGATTTCAATGAACATTAGTAATATACTTTTTATAAGAAGCAATAAAAAATGCTGATAGTTGGATATTTCACCTGAATATTTCTGTCAAATTCAGTGGTTTAAAGTCAATCATTTGCTAATTGTAAGCATTATAAAAATATTTTTCCAATTACATTACCCTACTACCGATGCTTAGTCAAAAGATTGAATATGCTATCGGCCAAACATGTAAATGAAAACAATACTAACATAAATAAATATTTTAGTTCCTTTCAAAACAGAATTTAAATGATTTTAAGTTTACAAGATATTCTATTAACTGATTTTTTTTAGTTTTATTTTAGCTTTACTCATTCTTCTTGCGCAGTTTACTTTGCAGTGCTGCTTTTCTTGAATCTTATGTTTTGGAATATTACCAAACTTGAAGCTTGCGGATTGAAGTAATTACGAAATTGCATTTTAAGATTAGAAATAAAAGATACTTTTATCATTTCGAGACAGTCTAACTGAAGCATAATTTTTTTTAATCTTAAACGATCTTTGCACATTTTGTTTTAATTTTTTTCCTTTATCCAAATATTTTATTCCATCCTTATGGCATCGATAAAAGCTCGACTTCCACCTCATTTGCAGACATATTATCCCTCGCAAAAATGAGCCTCGCTCATGTTTGAATAAAAGAGTGATTTGGAAATGTAATTCAGAAATAGGCTTACGTCCTATATAGCTTCGAATATCCCTTCCAAAAATGTTACATTGACTTTCATCACTGAATAGGAATTTGTACTAAAAAATTCCCAGATTCAGAAACATGCTTTATAACGAAAGAAATTCTTTTTATTTATTAATTTCTGACATAGGTGTTTTTAATTTCTCTTATAAAAAGTATGCAAAAAATATATTAGTGGCGAAAAATTCGAACTCGCGTATCCATGTCGCGTACAAGTATCCATGTTTTAGATCTCCCTGAGATTTATGGCGTTATGTCTGCCTATCCATCTATCTGTAAAAATGGTTGTTAGTAAGCATATTGTCCCGCCTCTCACTTATAACGCCTATAGCGGCATATGTAACTCTTCATCAGACCTTGTAACACCACTGTTGAGGCAGCGACGTCAAAGGCAAGCTCAAAACTAACTTCCATAAACCGGAGAATCAATACATTCTTTACATTTCATTAAGGTCTGCCATCATTGAAACCTCAACAATGGTAACTCAAAAGCGCTTTAAGTTAGACAAATGAAATTTGATATTAGGTATTAACAACAATTTTTTAAATTTCCAGAAGATTTTGAGCAAAATACGTTCAAAGGAAATTAGTATTTATGGCTGTTCAAATTTTAGTTAAAATTAATTACAGAATAAAGATAGTTAGATGGATAAAACTATATACATAGATTTAACATCCGTAATGAAGACACTTTTCAAATGTTGAGCAAAAGTTTTTGCTGCTCATCGGTCTGTACGTTCAAAAGTATGTAACCGCGGCTCCTACAAAACGTAATGGCTTAAATATATCAAATTTGGCATGCGATTCTGTAAATAGAAATGTAATTACGAGTTCAAACATTTTTTAATAGACTAATATCTTCAGAACAAATTTTGATCAATTTGGTAAAATTCTACAAATTTGTTGTAAAGATAAAGGTTTCCTGAAATGGAAGGATCATTTAATAACATTAAAAAAATAGTTAACTTGTACGTTAAAATGATATTTATGAGTCAAAATGTGATACCAGAAGAGGAGCTAACTTCAATGCAATAATTTCTAGAAATATATGGTTAAAAAAGTTTATAACTTTGGTTTAAATATTCAAATTTCGATATACTGTCATTTGGTTTTCATGAATTTTTTTGTATAATTTTATATTTATTGTATGTAGTTGATAGCACAATATACAGAAACTTCTGAATTATAAAGGCTTTCTCCACTGAACAGATCGAAATAATTGATTTTTAGAAACAATTGTTGCTCCGTAAGCGTCACTAAAGATAGTCAGAAACATCCATTTCAAAACAGCCGGAAGTTAATTAAGCATTTATTCTCCGTTTACATAATTTGATTCGTCTGATGCAATTATGCTAGAAATACGCTCTAAAACGGATAATCAGCCACTGATTGCTGGAAGAACAATGGACCTTCCGCCTCTGTAATAACGATATTTGATTCTTCAAACAGGAATTATTATTGTACTTTCAAGAAAGATGCTGTTTCAATAAACTTTAAAATAATGAATTTAACAGTATAGTAATTCGATACATTAATAGTTTTGTATCTGAAAGTTAAGTAGAAAGGAAATCATGACTTTACTTTGTTACTAAGGAGTACTAAAGAAAATTAGATTATTGATTAGTGATCAGGGCTTTAATATTAAGAAACCCATGTTCCCCCATACCAATAAAGGTGTCAGCCCAGATCAAGTCTTACAAGTTACTGGCGTATACAATAATTACGAAATATTAACTTTTGGTATGAACTGAGAATTTTTTTACTGACCCTTGGTGACGTTTTTGGCGATTAATCAAGAAACAAGCAATAAACCCGTCCAGGAGTTGTTCCATTTAGAAATAGTATCTTAGAAACGGCGTTTTTATCAGAAAAGAACATCGTCCCGGAGTGCTTCATACTTTACAAAATGGTGGACCAGTTCATTCCTGGCGTTTCCAACACGTACCAGCAGATGAGACTAATCAGATCAGTTTCTCTGAGAATTTTTTCCTTACATTTAAAATGAAGCTTGATTTAAGTTATACTGCAGATAAAAATTTCAAAGGGGAACAAATTGGATCCTAATCCCATTCTCAAAGATCTAGCTTAAAGTAAAAATTAATCTCTGAAAGCAAGGGTTAAGAAAACTGAGTTACATTAACGTATTATAAAACAATAAATTAGCTAAGCAATATTATTATAGAAGACGCACATGGAGAATCCAAAACTACCACCCATCTTTGATTCTGCGGATTACAAACGAAATCTTCCTCTCGGGTCAGCCCAAATCCAGGCTTTTACTTTTAAAATCAATAATTATAAGATCTCTTACGGTCAATCAGAGATGTAAAATATTTAAATAATTCTTGTATTACAGATTCCGAAGTTCTGTTGTTTTACTATTGATGAAACTAGATTGAAGAAAGTTTTGTGCATGTGAAATGAGATGCCCAATTTAGGAAGCCACTTTTTAATATGAACAGAATGAACATGCTTTGAACGTATTATTACAATATTTGAAGTTTAGTCTTTTTTTAATGCATAACTTTTTTCAAGTTTAATTCGGTTTTTATTCGTTGATTTTTTTATTATTATTTTTCATCCAATCGTATTTGCAACAGATTGTCCTCTTTTCAACGATTCGCTACAAGCAATTCGCAAAATGAAAACTTTCGTAGATCCATCTTACTTTAATTTTATTTTACTAAGACTAATACTAAATCATATCAAACATAAATTTGAAATTAAAGAATATAGCAGAATTAAGATAAATCAAAGAAAGTGAAAAAAAAATTGTTTCAGATTTTTTTTAGTTAAATGAAAAAATTCGACAATTTCATGAATTATGCAACTACTTTTTTTGCTCTCACTAATTAAATAGCATCAACTTTCTCTTGCGTTAATTTGTTTCATTAATTACACAAGAATTAATTAATTAAAGAAATTGTCACCCAGAAAATATTCAGTTTAAAAACAGAGGAAGTAGCTCTTTTTATTGTTCTCTTCATTCGATATAAAATCCTCTTACCTAAGAATTTTTTCAATCTTTATGTATAAAACGTTGATGCACATGATACAGAAACCGCTCGTATTACGTACTGTAAAATAGCAACAGTGAAACATAAAAAAATCATATACGAACATTTTAGACTACATCATCGAACGTTTTCACAGCTGCACCTTGTTCAACGTTTCACCAACTAAGAAAACTGCAAAATTTTGGTTAGAAATGCTTCGTATAGGATTAAAAATTATTTCCATTTAGAAGACAGAAATGTAAAAGAAATTATACATTCGACAAACTTTAATCGAGCGCGAAAATAGGCTTAACCATTAACAGATATGAATAATTTATGCGATTTACTTATGGAGATTGAAGATCTCACCTTTTATTTCACAAAAAGAGATTTTTACATTATCTTAAAACTAAAAACTTCAGCCTTTTGATTATTATAATTTCATCTGTCTACAATGTTTATTTAACAATTATTTAAATTTTTAAACTTTCATGTGTTTCTTAATGTTTTGAAGAAATACCAACTCATCCATCAAAATATTCAGTCGCACGACTTTGAAAAAGTTAAGCTTTTAAAAAATGCTTTCTTCGAACTTCAATATGCACTCTTATATTCTTCGTAGTATATATTCTTTTTCATTTGCAAGCGTTATAATTTGATTTGTTTTATTCAATGAGATACAAATTTTTTCGAATCTTCACAAATAAAAAGATGGAATATTAAAAATAATATACATATATATCCAGCATAAATATATAACATCCTATAAATCTGGGTGAACAAGCTGGTCACAAAAATGTAGCTAGCTAAATATAATCTCTTAAAATCAAATCCAAATGTTGTTTAAGTATTCATAAAATGGAACCCATTAAATATACCATTGGATCATTTTTATTCGCGAGCAAACATCAAATGAATAATAAAAGATCCACCGATGAAAAATAAAAAAATGGGGCCTTAAATGTTCCGTTTCAGCGTGCCATTACTCACTGCGGCACTTGCACATGTTTTATGCAGGGCAATTAGAGGACGTGTAATTCGCGTCGCCCGCATATTCGCTGTGCGCAGGAGTCCGCGATCCGTGAAAGCGTCCTCCCAATATTAGGACAGTGGGGTTTGTCTTTCGATAAGAAACGGACTCTCGCTTGGACTTTAATGGGGACAAACAAAAGAGGGAATTGTTCCGTCCAATGAGATCCGTAAAGGATGTCACCAGAAATAGAAGGGGGAAAAAAGGCGAAACGAACTCGTTAAGTCCTTTTCACTTGCACTTCACTGGAAAACAGTTTGTTTTGGCTGTTATTGCCTCAGTAAAGAGAAAAAAACAATCGAAGGTTCAGTAAATAGGTTTAATTTTTTCAAAAAAAAACTTTTAATCGGCAAAAAAACTAGATTCATTACAAGATAAAGTAAATTGCTACAGTGTGCATGTGACAGTTCTTAACTATTTTTTCAAAAAAACTTTTAATCGACGAATAAAAGGGCTTGATTAATTGCAAGTGCTTGATTAATTTTGTTATCTTGTGCAAAGTACTTGATTAATTTTGTTATCTTGTGCAAAGTACTTGATTAATTTTGTTATCAAGTACAGTTCTTAACTATTTTTTTTGAAAAACTTTTAATCGGCATAAAAATGTACTTGATTTATTACAAGGTACAGTAAAGCATCATCGTGTACACGTCAAAGTTTTCAACTTCAAAAGAAACTTTTAATTGAAAAATAAAAAGTGATTGATTCATTACAAGGTACAATAAAGTATTATCGTGTACACGTCACAGTTTTCAACTAAAAAAAATTTAATTGAAAAATAAAAAGTGATTGATTCATTACAAGGTACAATAA
>JAPMOQ010026581.1:1610392-1631323 GCA_026543055.1 Argiope trifasciata | reverse complement strand
TTTAATTGAAAAATAAAAAGTGATTGATTCATTACAAGGTACAATAAAGTATTATCGTGTACACGTCAAAGTTTTCAACTTTAAAAGAAACTTTTAATTGACGAATAAAAAGTGATTGATTCATTACAAGGTACAGTAAAGTATTATCGTGTACACGCCACAGTTTTCAACTTTAAAAAAAACTTTTAATTGAAAAATAAAAAGTGATTGATTTATTGCAAGGTACAGTAAAGCATTATCGTGTACACGTCACAGTTTTCAACTTTAAAAGAAAAAAATCTTTAATTGAAAATAGAAATTACTTGATTCATTACAAGGTACATTAAAACGTTATCACGCGCACGCTACATTTCTTTACATTTAAAATAAACTTTTAATCGATAAAAAAAGTGCTTGATTAATTACAAGGTACAGTAAAACATTATAGTTTACGCGTTGCAGTTTTAACTATTTTAATGATAAAATAATTCCTTCATATGATGCAACGCTATCGTTATGTGTCGTTTGAACTCTTTCTGAAATTCTCAAAAAAATATTAATTAAAAAATTTTTAATTTAATTAGTCTGGACATAATTTTTCCATTCCATTTACGATGAATATTTTACATCATGATCTCAAAATTATGAATTATTTTAGAATTAATAAATCATCTGGTGCTTATTTAAACCAGAATATTCGATCCTACTTTGTCTAACAAAACACTGGTTAACAGGTATTCAACGAATTTCAATCGATTCATAAACACATACTTAATGTTATCAGATTATCGCTATGTTAAATGGCGTTCAAAATTGCTTTTTTACAGAGAGGGAAATCAAATGCCTATTTAAATGCATATGAATTGCATAAAATAAAATAAGCATGATTATAATTTTTAATGAATTTGCATAAGTATCATTGAATTTGTAATAATCGGTTTCTATCTAAAACTTAGATTATGCACTCCATTATTTGTACATCCTATAATGCCATGCTCTGAGAGACACGCAAACGGCGCATGTTGCTCAAAGTAAACCATATGAAACATGGTTATAACACCATCATGTAATATTTATTTTCTCTTAAAGAAAAATTCTCTTAAAGCCTACGTAACTTATTATTTACGTTACATAACATATACGACATACTATTTGTATGAATGCACTCAAACTTTTCCTTTTACTTAATAAAATTGATCTGCAAATTCTTAATTACTTAAAACATCACCTTTTTAATTACACTATTCCTACCTATTATCATATAATTCCTATTATTAGTTCCCATTATAAACACACACACAAACACACACACACACACACATATATATATATATATATACATTTGAAGTTAATACAATTTTTAAAAAATATTAATACATTAATTAAATTTTTCCAGTAATTTCTATTTGGTCGTTCAAGTTGCCAAATCCGTCGCCAATTCACTAAATGGCCACCCAGTTTATTGCCAAGCTCTGAGATTATTGATGCGACACCCGATCATAAATAATATAAGAAAATAAGTAGGAATTGCAACACAGAAATTCACTTTTGGAATCCAATGCGACAGAAAAAAAAGTGTCATCCCGTCGTAGCATAGGTTGTAGCGCAGTTTGATGCTAAGACCTAAGAACAAATATTAAGGGATACGGACACACTAGAAAAATAATTTTAAAAAAAAAATTAACTTTAAAAATCTAGTTGTTTCACAGTATATTATTAATGCATGTTGAAATTCATTTCAGTAAGAAAACCCGATTACACTAATTAGCAGTTAATTAATTAATATTTAATGAGATAATTACCATATATTTTTTGAAACATAATATCTTAAATTCTAATTTATACAGACACACAATTCTAGTTGTAAGTGATGCCTAATATTAGTTTTTATCTGTCTGCACCATCAAGTTATAAAAATATGTAGTTTTTTAAAACAATTTTTCATCAACGATGAATAGAAAAAAAGAAATTTTTCTGTTATTTAAATATTAAATAGCTATTAAAAAAGTATTTCTATAAATACAACTTTGATGGAGGCACAAAACATCCACTCTTTCATACGGATTATTTTGATCTATAAATAACTGTAGCGTATTTCTTTAATTTCTTGTTGAGTTATGATGGTTTGAATAAAGCAACAAAAAATAATATTCTTCAAAAATATCAAAATAATAAAATATCATTCATAAAGAGAAAAAATATAATTCATAAAATGAATTTTTAAAAACCGATACTAGAGTTTTTAGTGAAAGTACCTCGAGAAAATTCTTATAACTCGAGTAATACTAAGAATATTGACCATCATGGTATTTATTGTATGAAAACGAAAGGATCAGAAAATATTTTGATGCAATAAAAACTATTGGATATTTTGAACGACTTTCCGGGTTTCAAGTAAACACGCAACTTAATTAACACGAAGTCACATCGAAAGAATTCGTTGAAATATTGCGATTTCCTTTTTTATTACAATTCAACGTCGAATATAAATACTTGGACGAATACATTAATGTAATGATTGTTCGTAAATATTTCTAAAAGGTTCCTTTTTAAAGCAGAAAATTTTTTATTACCTCGTCACGAATAAGTAAACGAAAATAAGCAAATTTTCCAAAATATAAAACTAATGATAATACATTATACAATATCTTATACTATAATACGAGGAATGGTTGCCTAGTCGAAAATCGCCCCAGAATTAATAAACTCCGGTAAACTTGGGGGTCTGGGGTTTTTGGCCAAGAGGAATCGATTGGCGCCGGTTTTGAAGCGCTACGGTCGAGCAGTTCGGAGTTACAGATAGGATATTTTCAAACTTTATTAGTTCGCCATTTTGGCTAATAGGTTTCAAGCGGTAACGTGCTGCCATCTATAGCCAATATGGCGAACTAATAAAGTTTCCAGAAGATGATCCGGAACTGATTTCGAAATGGATGATCCATAACCCGTATGGTGATATGAACCCAAGCGCTCCGTGCATGGTCAGCAAACATGGAAGAGACCAGTGCAGATGGGGATTTCCAATGGAACATCAAGACATGACATCGCTGGTGGACGATGAAAAGCCGAGGTTTAACCGGTTATCTTTTCACCAATGGTTTCACAAATTTTCTTATGGCATGTATTGTTTTGATAAATCACAATTGAAAATTTAAATCTTCGAGTTAGCTTCGATACCTGTTTTCTCCGAACGGAGCTCGGTCACCCGCTGGTAATACATTAAATTAAAACTTAGTTACAGAGATCCAAAAATTATATTTCATCTTTGTTTGACAGAGTAACAAATTAAACATTCAGATTTATTCCCAGTGGTTATGTAGTTTATCGGAAGAGTCCCTTTTTTTTTCTGTAAATACCGCATTTGAAGGGACTATAACCCTTTACGACAGAAACCAGTGGGAGTCGTCTTCCCAAATTTTCTAGAATTTTCTCTAATTAAGAGGTTATCCCCCAATTATGCGCAAAAAAAAATTTGACTTTGAGTGAGTCAAAAAACCGATTGCACAGACTTGGCTTACAATAGCTATGAAATATCAATATTCAAAAATCTAATTTGGGTTTTAAAGGCACTTTTTCCAAACGATTGAAATCAAAATTTGGCACTGAACTATAGTTGTACTCATAAAATGAAATATAAAATTTGATATCTTTAATTAATCGTTTTATGTGCTTCTGAAAGTATAGACCAGCTGACAATCACCCTCTTGTTGGTTTTCTTTAGAAATATGATAGGCGTGTACTCTATAAATTTTTAACATATGTACCAATTCTGATTATCCATCCAACTCTCTTTGTTTTGTAGTTATCGTTTTAAAGTGTATTCGAACAGCCGAACAAACCAACTTCCTCCGAACAAATTTTGCTCAGCACTGATATTTACAGATTTGGCTTAAAGACAATTCATTAAATTTCATCCGTCAAGGTCAAAGACTTTTTTAGCTATCTTTTTCGCAGGCCGACACAATGCTAAAAGTATGTTTTTCAAAATCTGTTAAGTGTGAAACTGGGACAATTTTTCAAAATTTTTAACGATCATGATACTTTCTCTATATATCGTATACGGGAAATTAAAACGTTCGTCTCTTAGGTAGACTCAAAATATAACAAGAATAAATCAACAGGCAAAAAATTAAAAAAGAAATCAACTATTGTAAAATTCAAGTTATCATGTGAGAAAATTATTATTTAATTATTTAATTTAAGTCATTATAAAATTCAAACTTCTCTAACTCCCTCTCTTTATATAATTTTTCTAGCTGGTCAACGAAGTCTTGAAGTTCGACCAATTTTCAGATGGAAAAAAAATGAATCTTTTTTTTTAATATTGACGCCTGTCTCGTGCTTGTTTCAAACTGGTTTAAACTGTTTAATGACTTAAACCAATTCATACGAATTCAGAAAATGTATAATTTGGAAATCAAGTTGTAATTTTTGTTGGCGAAAAATCTCCAAATGTGACAACCTTCTGCATTGTTTTCTAACCCTATTTAAATTAGTTGAAATTATTCCTGAACAAACAATATATATATATATATATATATAATTTTACAATTTGATTCCAAATAATATTTTAATTATTTAGAATCATTTTGTAATATTTATAAAATAAGCCAAACAACTTTGGCTTATTTTTTAAAAAATGTTGCGAAAATTAGCCAATAGTATTACGATTCCAAAGAGAAAAACTACAACAGCAGACGAAAAATAATTCAAAGGCTATGCAGTGAAAGTCGGCTCCAAAATAAAACTACATTAGCAGGCAAAAGATATTTCAGAAGCTATACAGTGAAAGTCGACTCCCAAATAAAACTGGATTAGCAGAAGAAAGATATTTCAAAAACTATACTATGGAAGCCGATTCCTTAAAAAAAGGGATAAATCGCTAGTATATTGCTTACGCATTTTGAGGCTTCAGCAAATTGTTGCCATCTCGCTTTGAGGTTCCAAAAATCTCAAGCGAAAACCATATCATGTTCTCACAAGATAATAGTAGGTTGAGAAAGAGAAGAGAAACCAGCTGGAAGAAGTTCACCCTATGGCATGGACGAGAAGATGATTGAAAACTAGCCATCCGACAGCAACGATGCAAAAGCAACAAAATGACTCGGAGCGAACATTTCCCTCTCCAGAAACTGTTACATTGTCACCAGTTTATAATCTGACGAATACTGCAGCAATAAATGTAATTTCAACGTTTATAATTTAGTCAGTGTTGTAATCCGATTTACCAAACAGGTAAACTTAACGAGGAAAGAAAAGAATGTCAAGGGCTTTCAGAACTGTGGATTTATCTCTGCTGTCGCCATAAAAAATATTTTTATGTTCTGTCTAATAGATATACGGATCTCGTGTAATAATATTCGCAGTATTAATTCTCAGTCAGAATGTGATAACAAAAAGTATTCAATATCTGCGAAATGGTAATTGTATAAAAAATTTTATAACATTTTTAGAGTTACTAATCAAGTTTTACTAATAAAAAATGGAATTAAGAATACTTTATGGTTAAAATTATATTTTGAAATTCCATGATGCAAATACAAATTGACTCTTTTTTTATGGTTTATGAGACAAACATGATCATAAACTTTTTTGTTGCTGTTGTTGCACTTATTAAGATGTTTTGATGCTTGATAAATGTGTTATATGTCTTATAATCCGCTTGAGTTTTGAATACATTTTCACACGGATGCATGTAAAAATTCAGTGAAATCATTGAGGCCGTTATGATAAATATTCGGTTCGATGTTTAAGCTTTGCCCATTTTTCAAAATTATATCGCAATTAGAACAGAACCAATGATAACAGAATTAAAGCACTAATATACCTAGAAATTATCGCATCTTTAAAATCGATTTCTTCAAATTATAAAGTTTATAAATCAATTTATTGAAAAGTTTTTTTAATATGTTTCATTCTAGCCAATATCATGAAAAAATTCGAAATGTGAACAAACACGATGATGTTTTAGACGTGATTTTAACTGAAAATTTAATGATTTTCAAAAGAATACCATTTAAATAGAAGCAAAGTTCTACTTTAATTTAGTTATATTTAAGTCTCGTTTTTAAAACAACACTAGGACTATTTTGAGATAGATCCCTTTACTTTGAACCACGGTCAGATGACGCAGACGACACCTAAGCTGGCGCCCTCTCCTCACCAAGCTATCACTACACACTGGCGGGAAGGACTTTGGCCCGGATGGTTTTTCGGCGTAATAGGGTCTCGAGCCTGAAGCCCTCCGATTCCGAAGCCGAAACCCCCCAGGCCATAGCAGGCCCCTTAGACAATCATAATCGTGTTAACCCTTTATTTACCGAATTATGTTGCCATCCATTTTTCAACTTCAGTTTTGCTCCAGTAGTTCAGTTTCTATTGCGGAATAATACACAGGGAATCCAAGGGGAAAAAAAGGTCATTAACAGATATATCTTAAATTAATTATTAATTAAATATTTTAATTCCTGCTTTTATTACATATTGACTTCATGTTATTTGGGTTACATTTTCCTTACAATTTAGAATATCATCAGCAAAAATAGTCATACAGTAAAGATATAAGCTAATTTTGAATCGAACTTTTAAGTACCGTCAGTAAATAAAGGGTCAAAAAGTCACCTTGCATAAAATTGTTAAATTTGTAAGTATCGGAGTGATCCTGTTGAGTGTGGAAATAGAAGGTTGATGTTTTTTGCTCCAATCACTAAACGTTCTTATAAAAATAATATATTTTTCCGGTATTAAACACAACAGTGCATATACATCCTACGAGCTGAGCCTAGCCTCGTGCCGATGATCAGAAGAAAGAGAAGAGAATGTTATTGATTGATTGGATCTGGTTTTATTCTCATTTCCTTTACGATTAAGATGACGATGCACGAGAATAGTTTCTGGTTACGTCGCACTAGATCAGGACCAGCTCATAGGTTACAATTATTTGTATTCACTACAAATTCCAAGCAGTGGCCACTGTGGCATGGTGGTAAGGTCTTCGGAACCGGAGGATTGCAGGTTCAAGGCTTGATGCCACCGAAGAACTGCCTTGGGTCTGTTTCGCGTTTAATCAGTCGGGGCCAAACATCCTCCCATTGGTGTGGTGTGGGGAGGGGTGTGCCAGCTCAGGTGTCCTCCTCGGCATCTGACCGTGGTTCAAAATGACGAGGTACGTCTCAAAGTAGTCCTAGCGTTACTTCCAAACTGGACATTAATATAACTAAACTTAAAAAGTAACCTCTCTCTGAACTGTAATTTTGTTTCTGTCAAGGAGATAATGATGAGCCAATTTTAAACACAAAAAAATTAACCGTCGGCATGAAAAATTTGTTGTATTCAGTGATAACTCAAATTACGGACAGAATGAGATCTTAAAAATATTCTTATGCTAAAAAAAAAGATTTTGATTTGTTTTAGTCAAAATGCCAAATTTATAAAATAAAAGAGATTACCATTCGCTGGGCAACTTTCATTTTTTTCATAATTAGCCTGGATGTTTCCCCACAATTACATTAATAATAATTATTATTATTATTTATCACTGAGAAACGCGGAAGCTGCCGAAAAGGGTCTCTCTATCTCGTGACGCGCGCTCGCGTTCGTCTCCGAGGAGGATGTTTGCTCAAGGGGCGGCTTATCGCGCACTCGAGAGATAATCTCGACGGTTTCAACTCGTTGAGAGTTTTCCACTCTCGATCACCGATATGGAAAGAATAAAACGGAAGATATTATTTGAGAAAAATTACGTCGATTATGGGCATTTACGTCGATTATGGGCGTCGATTATTAAAGAATAATGTACAATTATGGTCGCATCACCTAGATTTCTTATTTTAATTGATAATTTCTAATTTGATATTGGAAATCAGATAAAGGTGCAACACTTTACCGTTAAAGGATGAACCAGAAGGTAATATTTGAGAAAAATTATGCCAATTATGGGCAGCTATTACTTAAATAATTATGTACAATTATCGTCGAATCCCCTAGATATCTAATTTTAATTAATAATTTCTAATTTGATATTGGAAATCAGACAAAGGTACAATGTTTTACCCCATTAATCGTCGATTCATTGAGCCATACATATCTTGGAAGGTGTTCGGTTCGCTAACTTTTCAGTAACTTTTTTATTGTGGATTCTAGATTAACAGTTTCTTTGTATCTTTCTGTAAATATCTAGAGTCAGTATGGCCCAAATATTTTTCATTTAATTCAGATTGCTAATTCGAGTCAAATATCATTGGAAAGTTTTTTCTTTATCCTCCTTCATCCCGAATTTTCTAGAACAGAAACATTGCCTTGCTGAAATGTAATCAAGATCCAAAGGATAAAAAAAAACTATCCAGCTTAATATAAGACTGAATTGATAGATTCGAAACAAAATGAATTTAGCATCTTGATATAATTCATTTTGCTGTTTTTTTAAAATAATAACTGCAAGTCAAATATATAGCTCTATTTTGACTTTTTTAGTAATCGTGTAAAGTACTTTAAAAAATAATTAAAATTTTAAAAACTGAAAAGTTTCCTTTTTTTTAAATATGTAAATGCACAAAAGGAACAAATTAAATTTAGTGTCTTGATATAACACAGAGAGCATTTTGTTCCCGACAAAAGCAGTTTCAGTTGCAACACCACACACACACACACACACACACACTGAATTAGTGATTTGAAAAAGGAATGGTGTTAGTAATGCAAACTATTTTTATAAAACTTATACCCCCGAAAACGCCTTTCGAGCGAAGGCATCGGATCATTCTAGTTGATGAGAGTCGTTAACTGTTTCCAGAAAAAAATCAATAAGCTGCTTAGAAAGTGGAAATTATTCTTTCAACTTCTTTTGTACAACAGTGGATTTTCTAGGCAGATCATTTCTAATTTTTAGGTTTAAATTTTATTTTGTCTGTAAATTTCGATGAAAAGCTTTCCTTCCAAACGAGCCTCTAAACCTGCCTTTCTTACTTTGACGAAATTATCTTTGATCTTCCAGTCAGCCATTTTCTTATCTTGTCTAGCAAGATTGATGAAAAAATTGATTCGGCAATTTTTCATGCAATTTAGTACCATTGTAAACATAATCTTTCATCTTTATTAGACATTTTTAAAATTTCTGATGAAGGCAATCCTCTCGACATAGTATTAAAATAAACAATAATTCTATGGAAAAAAGTTTTATTTGTTTCTAGAATTAAAGAGAAATGTTTCCTCAATTTACATATTCTTTTATGCAGCAGGCAATTTTATAATTTTTTATCAGCTACCATCTTCTGATATTGATTATTTTTACATAATCCGAAAAATAAACTTGTTCTATTAAATTATTCCTTAGTATAGTATTATTATAGTATTAAATTATTATATTGGGTCGTTCGGAAAGTCATTTCGTATTTTTGTGTCAAAATGAAAAGAAATTTTCGTTTAATGAATAAATTATTTATTAAATTATAAAATTGCCATTCTGGTCTAATACCTTTTGGTAGTAACATGATTACACGCTCATAAAAGTTTTGGTCTTTGCTGTAAAAAAAAACTGATCGAGGTGGTTTTTGGCCTCCTCATTTGAAGGAAAAATTTTGCAAATCAGTTCTGGTACTGATGCACTGTTAACACATCTTCTCCACACATATTGGCTAATTTATTTCTGGCTTGAACAGCATTTCTACCTTTTATAGCAAAAAAGAAAAAAATGACGAAAATGCTGTTTATTGCTCTCCATATTTAAAAGGGCACCATCCAAAAACTACTGCGAAGAATCAGCTGCACTTTTTCACACTCAAGCCTTGCTATATCAGCTCTTAAAACATAAAATGATTTTGCGGTTTAAGTATGAAATTGGGTGCGAAAAATGCAATTAAATCCTTTGTCAGGAAAAAACGAAATTACTTTCCGAACAACCTAATAGTATTAAATTAGTATAGTATTAAATTATTATTAGTATAGTATTAAATTATTATTAGTATAGTATTAAATTATTATTAGTATAGTATTAAATTATTATTAGTTTAGTATTAAATTATTCATTTGAGTCAAAAATTTGTTTAGTTTGAACTCGCAGTGAAATTTCTTTTTTCATTCAGATGAATTTTTTCCCGATATTATAATTTTTCAAAACATCATGATTAGAGGTTGCTTACACTAAATAATTAAAAAGAATTCAATCTGATCCTTAATAGTTATAATTATTATACGTATAAAATTGAATTATTCAGATTAATTCCTGAAAAAATACCTATTTTTCCGTAAAATATAAAAAACTTTAACAGCATTGAAATAATGAGAAGTTACGCAATGCATAAAAAAGGGAATTTGCGTTTTCATTCCAAGGAGGGTAACTATTTTGGATAATACCACAAATTCAGAAATTAGTAACAGCAAACGAAAGGGCCTGCTATTCTAACCTTGCTTCTTAGTCAATGAAGTTGACTTTAGCTCAGGGTTAATGAAGTCAAGTCAACTTCAGGGTTAATCAATGACTCCAGGGTCAGAAAAGTAATTAATTATTTCATTTTATTTTTGTACGATTTGTTCGCTACTAAGTATTTCATAACTGAATGTACTCAAAGAAAACTTAATATCCAGGCAAAAAGTAACGAAATTATAGGAGTTTTAAAATTATCCCCGGATTCTTTTAAATATAACGAGTATGATGTCAAAAAAGCATCAAAGGTAATCATCAAATAGCAGGCAAGATTAATTCAATCAAAACATTTTGAAATATGATTCCATATGAAAAATGTCATCTAATTGTTTTTCGGCAATCAGAATCTTTTAAAGATGTCATGCTTTTATTTGAAGGGGGTTGGATTCGATAGCCCGAAGGACAGCTCATATCAGAGTCCCAGAGAGTGAAAACTGTTTATTGAAATACTGATTTTGTAGCAGTTGCATAACTCTTATCTTCTCTTTTGGATACTAGATGGCGGTGCCTGATAGGTTTCCCATAATACATTGCGCAGTGCGAGTGCAATGAGAATAAGATGGGATTCCGTACTGTTAAGCTGAGCTCGTAAATGTCTTGTTATGTCTTGTCTTTGTGCTTGTTCAGTGTGTGAGTGTGGTTATAAATGAAATGCTCCTGAAGACCTGTTGCTTCCTGCACAGATCATAATAATCTACATTACACCACAGTTTGATTGGTTTGATTTGATTTAGTGGAGTTTTGTGACTCAAAAGCCATTCCTAATTATGCTACACCAAACGTGTGGAATGCATTAAAATCTTATTTTATAAACTCGGATATAAAATCTTATCATTTGCGATGACTTGTCTATACTTATATATACTATAAAAACAGAACGAAAACCTTAAAACTTAAATATTTTAAATTAGACCAGATGGTAAAAACCAATTATTTTTTAGAAAGTAAAAATTTATGGAAGATTCATTTTTTGAAAGGTGTCTTTTAAAATGATAGAGGAAGACTTAAAGCAATGGATACGTTGGGAAATAAATTGTGGGCTATCAAATAGAATGTGTTGAACTGACAATTGGCGTTGACATTCTGTACACTGATTCTCTCCCAGCAATAAATGCCTGTGCGTGAATCAAGGATGACCTATTCTTAATCAAATAAGAGTTATATCATGAATTCTGTTAAGTAAATCTGGCCAATGTTCAACAGTGTGTTTAGTTGAATGGAGCTGATTTGCCTTTTTCAAATCTCATTTACTTTGCCATTTTGAGTAAAAGTTGATTTTAACATATTTTTTTTTATAACTGAAAGGGACAGGGCAGTTTAAAATAGTAGTGGCTGATTTTACAAAATTGTCAGTTAGTAAACTGCCAGCTATCCCATCATGAGAGGGAAGCCAACAAAGGATGATAGAGAATCTTTGACTTGTAAGATGATTGTGCTAGGAAGAGAATATTAAAGGGTGACATAAATGATGTAGCAATGTCAGTGACTTAAGGACACTTAATGAATCTGAGTATATGATATAATTATCAGGTGGACTATTAGTGAGTTGAGATAACGCAGGAAGAATTGCAATGGTATCGGCTGTAAAAACAGAGCATGATGGAGGAAATTGGAACGAGAGAATGGAATTGATAAAAGCACAGGCAAATGAAGTATTAGAAGATCATTTTGAAACGTCTGTAAAAATAAGGATAAAATTCACTATATTCTTTCCTGTGATACACATTGATATGGTAAGTTGTTGATATGGTTGATAAGCTAATACCACTCCTACAGCTTACCAACAACTTTGGTAATCTGTAGGAATCGTATCAGATTTGTCAAAAGATTTGAATGGATTTAGATATGTTATACGATTTCCATAGGAAGAGATGATGTTTTAAAATCAGCATAACAGGAAGATTGGCCATACCTAAGTTATTGAAATACTAAACAACAATTTTGATAAAAGCACATGCAAATGAAGTATTAGAAGAACATTTTGATCCGCCTGTAAAAATAGGGATAAAATTCACATATTATTTTCTATGATACGTAAAAAGTTGTTGGTAAGTTTTAGGATTCGTAATAGATTTGTCAAACGTTTTGAATGGATTTAGATACGTTATACTATTTCCATGGGATGAGATGGTGTTTTAAAATCGGCATAACATAAAGATTAGTCATACCTTAGCTATAGAGAATATTGATATACTGAACAGTAATTGTGATACTAAGATATAACAGCCAAAGAAAATGTACTCACACATTCCTTCTCCCATAATCCAAACTTCCGGCATTGAGTGTAGCTCCACCAAAACCGGTGGCACACACACCAGCAGCACCATGAGGTCGGCCAGACTGAGGTTGATAAGGAACAGGTTGGTGGAGTTCCTCAGCTCTTTGGTCTTCCAGACGACGGTCGCCACCAAGATGTTGCCCGCCGTGCCCAGCGTCAGAATGACGGCACATACTGTGGTGGCGGCGATTCGAATGTAGGCGGGCAGCTCCGCACTGATGGGGGCAGGGGCCCTCACCTTGGAGGAGCCCTCCGCGCTGATGTTCGACAACAGGTAGGTGAGGTTCTCTGGGGCTGGTCCGAAGTAGTTGTTCTCAGTCGAATTATCGTTGTCGATCATCATTTTGCAGATTCACGACACTTCGGAATGGCATCTTCTCAACTCGTTCGACATAAAAAGAAAAGGAGGTTCGAAAATTTCGATAAACTGCATTTAAATTTGCATAGCTCGATAGTTTTGAGCCAGTCGAAGCACTATTTCTTTAAATGTTAAGATTCAAATATCTTTATCTTCAGTACTCTTTACTGGGCGACAAATTGAGCTTCCGTGACGAACATTTTAATTTGAAAAAAGAAAAAACACTTTTAATGTCACCATACTTCGGGAATGCACTTCGGACCTTTTCAATAAATGTAAATTGGAGTTTGTTGCAAATTTCCTTTCAGTTGCTCATTATAGTTGAAAGAGACTGATTATCGCCAAAAATACCAAGAGAATATGTTGATACGCATAAAAAATCTATTTAGAACACATTCATATAATTTTTCCAGAATCTTTTTCTTTATCGTGCTGCAAAAAATTAAAAACTGGGAAGTTAAAATCTGATTTAGTTTATTAGAAATATCTCAGAATTTTCTTTAATGAAGGCCTATTTAATATTCCATGAATCCTTTTAAATACTGTAAAAGTAATTAATATATATTAATATGAATGTAGTTTTATTCAATACTTAAAACTCTTCTCCAAATTTTTCACACTCAAGTCACAAATGCACTGTATACAGTACCAGCACGAAAAGCCATTTTGAATAGAAGTAGAGGAATCCGCTCATAACCATTCTCATTTACACATATTACCCATGATTTTTTATTCTCATGATGTTCTTCTAAGCCAGAAACGCTCTATAAATGAAAATAAATTTACATCAAACGGGAAATACGGCCTTGTAGATCTTTGTGCAGTTTTTGTGGCTTTAATTAACTTTCATTCTCTAAAAGCCGTAAAAATTTTCTTTTCACTCAGGCTCTAAAAGACGCTATAAAATGTTTGAGCTTTGAAATTGAGTTGAAATGACCGTATCATAAAATCAGAGATTAGCTCGATTTTTGTACTTTAAGTCCTCATACAGATAATATTTCTTGAGTGAAAATTGGAGTAAAGTCTAAAATTATTCTCTCTTAAATTATATCATAAGCCTCCAAACATTTCTTTCAACAAAGAAAAAAAATCTTGCCAGCAGTTGACATTAGAAGTAAAATTTCAGATTGAAGCAGTCAGCCTATAAAGGAACAAAAGAAATATATTTATTTTTAGAATGGCAATAATAATAACTTTTCAATTCTTTTTTTTTTTGCATTATATGAGCAACCAAAATGTGTTTTAGTAGAAATGAAGAGGCAATTAATAAATGGAATGGAGAGAGATGCTAATTTCACTAGCTGTTTTCATCCTTTTCTTATGTTTGAATGAAAATATTAAAATATTGGGGAAAAAGAAGTTAAAGATACATTTATTATTAATGAATGACATTAATAATAATTGGAATATAAATGCATAAGCAAATTACCAAATTTTTAGATACAAATATAACAATTTTAAAAGTAAAGAATACTCATCATACTTAATATAATCACCATACACTAAATACTTTAATCGTTGCAACATTGTTTTTAATTAAAAACGATTGCTCCAAACGATTTCTAAATGTCCGGAATGAAAGATTTTCCAGTTGTTAATAGTTTTTAAAGAATGAAGCAAAATTTAATCAAACACTGGAAGTGGCAATACGATGATAATTAAATAAAATGATTTAAAATAATAGTATCAATTTCTTCAATACAAATGGCAAAATGTAAAATAAAAATCGTAAGTGTATAGAATCCAAAATATAGAAATACAGCTTTTAATTAAAATAAAATTAATTATTTAATAATCGACTATGAAAATTCATTTTTATTTCAGAGTTTTTGAGAGCAAAATTGTAAAGAAAATCTCACCAATAATTTGATTTGCTTTAGCATTTTAAATGTATAAAATTTCTCTCTTTTTTTACGTAGGTATACTGCTAAGCAATATATAACTTTTTTTTTTGTATATGAAAGAGAAAATGGAGAAAATGCAACTTTCCTAATTTTTGATAGTACTGGAATAAAAAGTTTACTTTCTTTCTTTGTAATAAATATTGAGCTTTTTGTTAATTGAGATTTGGGTTTAAAAATGGAAAAGATTATTTCCATTACAAAATATAGTACAATGCCTGAATCATTACTTTTTCAAAAATTAGTTGAGGAGAAATTTTATAAAAAGTGTAGTTAAAAATACAAGATAAACTATTTTTCCGTGTTTATTAGTTTATTTATTTTTATATTTGACTATGACAGAAAAACTAACTTAAAGACCAACTCAAAAAAAAATCGTGACACAAGCTTATTATCGCATATACTAAAACACGAACATTTTTGTAAGTCCCTAAAAAAATAATTTTTTTAAATTGCAATGAATTGAATAATTATTTCCCGTAAGAATTGAACAAATATTTCCAGTATATTTCTATTTAATTGTTCTGTGTAGATCTTTATCGTTCATTTAAATGGAGAAACATATATTTCTCAAAGAGAAAAAGAATTTTATTTGAGTCACTAACAGAAAAAAAAATGAAATTTCGTGCATCTTTTATTTCGCTATCTATAGAAAACATAGTTTCATAGTTTAAAATGTAATATCTGTACATTTTTTATTTACGTAGATATTTTGATTTGCGTTGTAGTACATTTACGAAGACAGCAAATCTCCCTTTTTTCCCCCTTTTTTTAAAATTTAATCAATGAAATTAATTTTTTTCCTTTAATTCCTTTATTCATTAAAACTAAAATCTGACACTTTTAGAAAGCTATCTATCCAAATAACAAATGCGTTCCGATACTTAAGAAAAATCAGTTGTTGCAATATCGTTATAAAAGTTGCATTTCTGATAAAATGGGTGGGTATTTGACATGAATAAAGTTGTTTGTTGTGGAAATACTCAAATATTTCAGAATATGAAATGTCGTCTAAACGGACTAGTATATTTCCAACCAATTGAACAACAGCGCGTCCAAAGGAAAAGATTAAGAAAAAAGTGTTGCTAAATATGTTTGACATTTAAGTCGCCAGTTTCACAAAATGCCACAACTAAATATCTTCAACCTACAAATAATTTTACTTTCAGTACTTACGTCTCTAATTTTCTTTTTAGGGAAAATATTTTCGTTTGAAGCAAAAAACTGTCGTAGCGCACCTTCGCTTATTTTTTCCCTCTCTGTCGGGAAAAATTGACAAAGTAACAACAGTTCCGCGTCGAAACCGTTCCTTCACCGCCTGTAGCACCTTTCGGTTCACGCACCGAAACTTTACTAACCGTCCCGCGGATCCGCGCGAGAGAAAGAGCCCGCCGCGCATGCGCCCTCACTCCCAAGATGTTCCCTAAGAATGAATGATCATTCGTCCTCGTTTGCGCATGCCCGCTGGGGACAGAGACCTCCGCAAAAAAACATAATCTTGTTTCTTCCTTTCTTTTTCATTATTATTGCGATCTTTTTTCCCCTTGGACGGTGGAAAGGGAAAGTTAGGTAATCTCCACTCGCGCTCAGGTGCGAACTGATGAAACGGTTACGGTGAACGAACGTCCTTTCGAAAGTGCCGTCCTTTCCTGCTCAACGCGATGTTCTTTTTGTGAGCATCAGCTTAATTGCCCAGAAGAGTACCCATTCATATTTTCTGCGAGCGGTTTTCCTAAACTTATTTTTAAGGGAATAAAATAATTGGCGCAAGGATATTTCCTAAATTTATTTTCAAGTTCTGCATACATACTAGAAGACTTTTTTTAAAATTTTAACTTTAAAAAAAAAAACATTTTTTTTATAGTTAGTCATTAATATTCTGTCGATACTGCTACGTTCAGTGGTGGCGGGGTGGTCGGCTGTATGCAAGAAGAAGTAGGTTATTAATATATGTTTAACTCATTTCAGTTAAAATAAACATATTACATTAATTTTAATAAATTAATTAATATTTAATGAGTTAATTAGCATTTATGTATAAACATGATGTCTTAAATTCTAGTTTGTCTTGATATAAAATTTTAGCTGTAAATGATCTTCATGTTATCTACCACAATCAAGCTATAAAAACATATAATCTTTTTTTTTTTCTTTACAATTTTTGTATCAACGATGAATAGATAAAGCAAGGTTTTTTTCTGTAATTTTAAATTTTAAATAGCTATTAAAAATTTATTTCTATAAATATAACTCCGATGGAGTCATAAAAGATCCACCGTTTCATACAGATTATTTTGATACATAAATAAGCCGTATGAATACGATACATAAATAATATGCATTTGGTTAATTTTTTTCTTGAGTTATGATGGTTCCAATGAAGCAACCCAGAGGAAAAATATCATTCTTCAGAAAATGAGTTTCTTAAAAAAAACCGAAACTAGAATTTTTAGTGAAAGAATCTCAAGAAAAATCCTTATAACTCGAGAAATATTCCGACTACTGAAAACATCTTGGTATCGTTTGAAAGCTCAAAGATGAGAGAACATTTTGAATCAATAAAAAATATTCCATACTTTGAACGATTTTTTAAATTTCAAGTCTGTACGTGCACCTTAAATGAATAAAATATTAGCGTCGGGATATTTTCTTTTTAATTCTTGTTTCACAGAATTTGTAGAAAAAAATTGGTACTAATATTAAGTAATAACGATAATCGAGGTTTGAATTTAAAAGGGTGGAAATTATTTCTTAGATATTATTGTCCCGATTTGATCATCCAAATCAATTTGATATCCTTCTAAATAAGAGGGAAGTTACTTTTTTTAAAAAAAAGTATATACTTCCACAACATTTTCACTTCTTCATCGAGTGTTTGGTTTAATGTCACCAAAGGAAGACATTTAGCCCCAACGGATTTAACCATGCACCAGACCGGCTTAAACGACGATTCCACTGTGCAATAGGACCTCCATTCGGAAATTCTTCGATCCCGAAACCGAACTCACTATTAGATCATTGTTGCCTTAAAAAAATCGTTTAGAGCTTTTTACTGAGTACACTTGCGAATAAAAGACAAAATAATCCATTTGAGATCTAAATGGCTTCTAATTTCACTAATTTAAAACATAAAAAAGATTAACCGCATTTCAGCACTTTCCTCGACGAATCTTTTAAAAAAAGATTTTATGTTTATATCGTCATTAGACATTATTATTCGTTTTCCAGCTTAAAAAAATGAAATTATCCATAAATGTTTGTTTCTAAACTCGTTAGTCAATACCCTTTCAGCAATTAAGATGTATAATAAAATGAAAGTCCTTTCAGATCTTAAGATCAGCTTAGGAAAGAGTATGAGTCACAGGAAAAAATGGGATTTTATCATTAATATTTCTCATTCTTAAATCGTTAAAAGAAAAAACATTGCTAAATATACTTGTTTTTTAAAATATCGGTGAGAAGCAAACAGAGAGCTTGTTTACAAATATTTTGTGCGAAAAAAGGTGAACATTACAGTGCAACTTAATACTGTTAAAAAGTGCGTCGCCGATTGCTTCCGCACTATTTTTTCATATCATTTTTATTTCTTACAAATTACTACATTCAATGAAAGAAAAAAAAAGAAAGAAATCTTTTCTAGAATTCTTATCAAGTTATCAAGTATTTCCATTTATTTAAAAGAAAAATAATTTTAAAACTACCCGATCTAAAGTACGTGTTACACAAATGCATCATATGTACTGAATATAAATGCAAGTAATCGGATGCAAGCTTTTGTAGATGGGTTTCTTCGAAAAAAAATCACGAAAGCCCAAAGAATTAATTTGACCATCATTTCTCAAAGGTGCGACATTGCATGGGAAAAATTCATGAACAAAAAATTAAAGCATTTATGCTTTTCTTTAGTATAATTTTGTTGCAGATAGAAATAATATTCTTGTTTCAGAGATAAGACTTCTTTCAAAGGACGTTATGAAATTCAGAACGTCGACAGAAAAGAGCAATAATCTGTGTCATCAGAAAAGCAATACTATTATGTAAAAATTATATATATATATATATATATATATATATATATATATATATAAGCATTGTCGAACACGACTCCAGGGGGCTTGAAAAATTGTCTTAGGAGCTTTAATTAATAAAATTTTGTTTTTCTCCAAGATTATGGTGTTAAGGGAAGATAAAAATGATATCAATGATTTGGTGGAAGAGCGTAGTCGGAACTGTCGATGAGTTCGTAACACTGAATCTTGAGTCACAGCAAAACGCTGCTCAGGAGATTAGGCGCCGGAGCGGAGGAAGTAATAACCTGAATAGAGAAACCACCTTCCGGAGAATAACAAAAAAAGTATTGCGTTTTATATCGAAAACCATCTTTCTGATAAAGTAATTCATTCATTTTGGTAAGCGCTAAAATATCATTTAAAGATAATGCTATGTCTCATTTTCTCCAAATGCTCAGACGTAGTCAAAAATAAAGGTCTAGACAGTTTTCTTGCAAAAAAGTATGGCTTGCAAACAATAAATTACATTATCATAATTTTTTTCCAGGAATGGAAAAAGCATCGATCCATTTAAATGGATTCCTATGGTAAAAAATGGTTCCGCTTGCGCATTATTTCGCATTACGAGTAATCTAATTACGCTCGCGAGGCGAAATTCCACCGTAAAAGCAATAATCTTTGTTGTGACGCTTTCTTTTGGTCCCTCGCCACCCAGATATCTCGCGACAGTTGCTGCTTTTAACTTTTCAGCGTCTTTAAATTTATGCGCTCTCGAACATTTTTTATGACTTCATTGTGAAATAAGCGTTTAGGGCGAAGTGAGATATACACGCTGTAAAGATGCTTTCATTGTTTTTCGACCGAGGTGCGATTGCGCAAAAAAAAAAAAAAAAAAAAAAAAAAAGAGAGAGAGGGAGAGAGAGACTGCTCCTACCTCCAGAGGAACCAAAGCTTTGTTTATTTTTGCGCGAATCCCAGTAAATCCTTCCCAAAGCTGCTCCAGTTCCGATGCAACTCAACACTCGGCGAGTAGTTTCTCGCAATTATTATTTTTATCGCGAGATGCATCTGCAGAGCCGAAAGAAAGATTCTAAGCGCTTCTTTCCTTTCTCTTTGCTGCCCGGGAAAGTTTCTTTGGAAGCAGTTGAAAAACCGAGAATTCTTCGCAAAAGAATAAGAGGCTTCGTTAATATTCATAAATCAGCAATGAAAAGTATGTGTGTGTGTGTGTGTGTGTGTGTGTGTGTGTGTGTGTGTGTGTGTGTTTGTGTGTGTAGACAGACAGACAGACAGATAGATAGATAGATAGATAGACAGAAATTAATTTTAAAACTAATTCATTTCTAAAACTTTATCTTAACTTTCTGATCCGATTCCACGTTATCTACTTAATGAATTCAAGAGACGTTTTGTAAAGTTCTTTAGTCAGAGAATTCCCAGGGTGGGAGTGATTGATGAAAGTGGCTGACCTAAACAAATAGTTTTACAAAATGATCCCTCTGTTTCCCTTGCCTTGACAGTCACTTGTTCAGAAATCCCTATGAGAATCTTAATTGTATATTGACTCTATAAACAATCTTTTCCCTGTTAAAATATGCTAAAATGGGGGAAAATGAATCTCTCTCTTTTCCGTCACATCTGCCTCCCCGCGCTGCTTGTAAATATGCTGCCTGCCTCTATCTATAAAGCGAAATTAGAAGTGGAAAGTTTTCTTCGATGTCTTATATCTATATATATGTTTCCAGAAGAAGTTGATAAAAATAAATAACAAATTAAAAATTAAATCTACGATGGCAAATTTCCAGTTACCATCTTAGAGCATTATTATTTTTCAGTAATTATTTTTTAAACCATGAAAGAATCACGAGGCTCTCTCTATAGGTCACCGACTCTCTCTCTCTCTTTATCTATCTCTCTCTCTCTCTCTCTCTCTCTCTCTATATATATATATATATATATATATATATATATATATATATATATAT
>JAPMOQ010026581.1:1572278-1610382 GCA_026543055.1 Argiope trifasciata | reverse complement strand
TATATATATATATATATATATATATATATATATATATATATATATATATCATGTGAAGTTAAGAAAACTGTTAGATGAGGTATTGATTGGGAAAATATTTTTTAGTAGTATCGTATGCTATTAAAATTCTCATAGGCATGTCGATTCTGATAAGGGAAACACAGAAATCTTTTACCAAGAATTTGCTTACAGGGCATTTTTCTACCCTTTCAAGTGGAGCGTGTGAAAGTACTGACTAAAGCATTTTAAAAAACTTATCTTGAATTCATTAAATAGAAAAAGTGGAATCGGATCAAGAAATAAGGCCTATTTTAGAAATAAATTGCTATGGGCTGAATTAAGATAAAACTTCGAAAATTAATTAGAAAAAGAAATAAAAAATTTAAAAGATATATTTATTATTACAGTTTTAGATAAATCGACTAATGATTTCTGTAAAATTTGTAAATATTATCATAAGGAACTATTAATTAAAGAATATGATTCTAATTTGACTTACAATTTAGTTAAAACCGGAAAAAAGCGATTGGATAAAAGAATGCTAGCTTTCTCTAAAAAAACTAAAATTGAAACTTTTTTTTAAAGTGTCCCTATTTATTTCCAGCAGTAAAATTTCATTAAAAACGAAAATTTAGATTCGTAACTTGTAGCACATTCAATTACAATTACTACACTGAAGAAATATTTCTTTGAATGCCTGAAAATTATGCAAAATAAAATTGTAGAAAAAGATAGCTTTCTATTTAATAATAACAAAAATGTTTGGAAATTTCTAAAAGGTAACAAAATATATAAAATTAATACTTATGACTTTGAAAATTTATACACCAACCTGCCTCATGAGAGATTATTAAATGTCTGTACTCTTATATATGACGAATATTTAAATGAAGATATCATTAATAAACATAACTGGCTGGTTTTATGCAATTTTAATATTACCGAAAATTATGTTTTCAATGGCATTAATTTTTGTAAACAAGTTAAGTGTATTCCAATGGGAACAGCTTTCTCAAATGCTTTAGCTAATATTTTCCTGCATTATTACGAAAAAAAGAATAATTTAATAAATGGTTGGAAGTTTATTGATGATTTAATTTTGATTAAGTTAAAGAATACCAATATTGTTACAAATGGCTATCCTAAAGAATTAATTCTAACAGAAACAAATAAAAATCATCTCGAAGCTACTTATCTGTATTTAAGAATCGAAATTGCTGATGATAAAACAATGGTATTTATGATAAAAAGAGACGAATTCAGATTTAATATAATTAAACTCTGTAGTTATCACTCTAATCTTAGCTCTAAAATTTTCAAAATTTTAATTTTCTCCCATTTTAATAAAATTAAAACAATTTGTAATAACAAAATCTCATTTATAAAAACAACAAATAGTTTTATGAAAAATTTAAACAATATGTATTTTCTCAAAAACTACTACAATATTGATATCTTGATAAAAAGTAAAATGATGAAATATAAATTTTTTAGTTTCAATAAAATAGACTTTTGGTTATTAACTCAATCAATGCCGCTCAGAACCTCCATTTATCTTTTTTATCTACTTGGCACAGTATTCAAATCGAATAGCTGATAGGATATTATAGTTAAAATTTCTTAGCCTGTTGCTGGTATGGTCTTTCCTTTTTGTTTTCTTAATTATTCGGTGGAATATTTTAATTATTAGTTCAATATTCTTATGTAGTTTTATTTTATATATTTTTGCTTTGTTTTTAATGTTGCTTTATTTTGTGTCTTTGCTGTTAAATTGGTGTATTTCTTTAGCCTTAATTTTCGGGGCATGTTTGGGATCACGAGGGGTCAGTACTAATGGGCATTGTCAGATTCCTCACAGAAAAAATCCTTTAATTAGAATCCTCGCCTGAGGGTGAAAAAGTCTTCAGGACGGATTCTTTTTCTATTAATTATTTAGTAATTTTAATTATTTAGTATTCCTTTTTACTTGACTTATATTGCTATTCAGAGAATGAATAATTTGGAGTAATTTTAGGTACCTATAAATTGGTAAATTTTGTTGGCGATAAATTTCTAAATGTGACAACTCTCTGCATTAATTTCTAATAACCCTAAAAGCGAAAATTTGATGTCTCTAAAGCGATAAATCGCCAATTTGTTATCACATTTCTATCAAATATCACATTTTCTATTTATATCATTTCGTACAATCAAGTGCTAAAAATTACACTTTTCTAAATTTAATTTGCCGTAGTAATTAACTAATTGTTTAATTAGAACTTTTGTAAATGTGATGGCAAGAAGTTAAAGGCTAAATTTTTACGATGTTCTTGCAGATTAAATTTTATTTTTATTTTGTGAAAAATATGATTTAATTATATTTTCAAAAATTCATTAAAAATAGAAAGTTAATTTATAGATCAAAGCACTAGTATCTTAGAAACGATTATTATTTGAACTTCAATATGATGTAAAAATCTATTTTCTGCTGTAATAATTTCGTTAATAAATAAATCCCCGATTTGTTGCCTACGCTTTTTGAGGCTTCAAAAACCTGAAGCTAGAACAACATCATGTTTTCACACTATAAAAGGAAAATTCAATGATATATAAGAAGTTAATAATGGATCCAAGCCTTCTGAGTTCATAGACTGAGATCAATTTATTGCCCAATTTGGTAAATTTTCAACTTATTCGACTTTCTGATGACTTATTTAAATTTAATTCATTTTTAATAGCTTTTTGGAAATATATACACTTATTTATTTATTTAATATGCTATCAGGAACAAATAATTAAAGTCATAAAATTCTTTAAGAAATTATTCATAATTAATTAATGCTGCCCCTATTTACTATACAAGTAAAGAATAAATTAAGATGAAATAATAAATTTCTTACAAATACCACATATAATATTATTATTTTACGGGATCAATGAAATGGAATGTACCATCCAAAATTGAATGAATAACAGATATTTAAATACTTAGGTGATCAAGAAATAACAGGAGCTGTTCGGAGTCCTGTTGTGTGTTATGTACTGTAGGAAATGTCACAAATTTTTTTACCATACACATTAAACTACGTGGTATCGATTTAACAAGGAAAAAAATTAGTGCCAAAAAACGCCTAAAGGGAATTCTGGAGCCACAAGCGCATAATGAGTGAAAAAAGAATACATAATTGCCAATGGAAACACACTAAATATCAATGAAAAACGCTTATTATGGCAACTTAGAAATATAGCTCAAGGGGACCTAAAACTTGATGTTCCAACAATTGCATGCGTTACACGAGGTTTTCGACGGTGGCTCGCAGCATATCGACGTTTATTCGTCTGACATGTAACGTTATTTGATCTTTTAAAGAGGGAATGCCATGAGCAAATCCTTGACGCACGCCTTTCAAATATCTCCACAGCCAGAGAAGATAAGTGTCAAGATTCAGATTAGTATCAAATTAATGAATGTTATACGGATAAAATTTCAGGATTTTAGCAATGCCTTCTGCACCGTTTGAAACGGAATACCTGTTTATTGTGATATTGAATATATAGTGAACACTGCTTAATTAGCTCTAGCCTGATCCATAACGGCAGTTGCAACTTCTTCAACCTGATCCTGCTTGTTAGCTTTGCGTCCTGTGCCTGGTTGCACACCGAGAATAGTTGTTGTTTCAAATCTTTCAACCATTCTTCATAAGTTGTGAATGGTCATCGATCCACTACGTAAGTGCTTTAATCACCGGTATTGAAGAAGAGCAGCACTGGCATTTTCATTCCGTTGATGAGCGGCTTGACTAATTAGGTCCGTTCATGTAGTGACAACGCCATCTACGGACGAATTCTTGCAACATTCCTTTTATCTTCAATGTCATGTCACAAAGTGCCTGTATAAGCAAATTATATAAAAAAAAGTTTTCGATCGCAGCTCCAGGATTCCCCCTATAGGTGTGTTTGGTACTAATTTTTTTTCTTAATGAATCTAAACCACATATTTTAATGTGTAGTGGCCAAACTTTGTTATATTTCGTCCAGTACATAACAAGCAACAAGGCTACGAACACCTGTCGTTATTTCTTGATCATCCTATACTATAAATAAGTGATTTCGTATAATTCCATTTATTTAATTGTGATTTTAATAATCAATTACAAATGATCACTGTAGTCCTGATATTTGAAAAGTCGTAGAGCGGAACTGCTACTTAAACCCGGAAGAAACGTTTCTGTGTTTTCTCAGTATTTGCCTTGTACATATACGCAGTATAAAAGATAATTTGGGAACAGCAATCATGTGCTAGTTAAAATGGAATAGCAATATTTCGTGAAGGTCGCGGTTTCCTGGTTGGTAGAGTCTCATCACTGAAAGGTAGCGAGTTCTGCCCTCGTCTCGGCCAAAGACCGCCGTAATAGCTAATGGCAGTTGGGGCACGTTCCAAAGTTCTCGAAGCTCCCGTAGCAAATGATACCTCCAGGGGTACTGAAACAGGGATGAGCCAGTCTCTGATTTGGATCCTGATTCTGACTTGCAGATGGATTAATCAGTTCGCCCTCAAAAGGTTCTAGAAAATGTCCTCTTTTCACCTTGACGGTGCTCGTTCACAACGAAAGGTGCACACTTGTGCCTCCATTCGAAAGAGCTACTCTCATTCGGCTTGGTATGACCAAGTGGCATTAAATCTACCGACCGAGTAATATTTCATAGTTCCAATGAGCGAAAAAATCAAAGAAAGGAAGCAGCAGTTTGATATTATTCGAAATTAAATTTTAAAAAATTTAATTATATACAAAAAATTTATCTTCATTTATTACCTAGAATTTAGCAAGACAAAATTGGTACGTTAAGGAAAATACAAAATATTACAAAAAATTGCTTTTTAATTGTAAGTCACACAAAATAAGGAAAGTGAAATAAAACATAACATTTTTTCTGATCATGATTCAAACCATTTTATGATTACTGGATAAAAATCCTTTCGAACAATAATTAGTATTTTTATTCGCTTAATTTCGCCAATTGAAAGGTTTGGACATCCATTCCTATAACTTCTGCAAATATTTCAGAAGTCACTTTCAGTTTTTTTTTTTTTTCTATACAAACATTTCATCTCCAATGCTGCTCAGCGTTTATTGGACTTTTATTTCTTTTATTTAGATCTTTTATTTCTTTTCCTGAACTTTTTCTTGCTTTTCTAATGCGCACTTGCTTATTTTAGCCACTGAAGTAAATCTTTTGAAATTGGAACATTTAATACACCTTTAAGTTTATTTACCTCATGCGCAAATTTTAGACCAATTGAAGAATCAAGATTTTTTTTGCGAACTTAAAGAAGTTTGAAACGTAGAGATTCGTCAAAATCTTGAGCTCATTTTTTCTTCCTATCTTTTATTTATTTTTTTATTTTGACGTCAGAATACATTTTTTCTAAGCTAAAAATTGAAGAAACGATAATGTCATGGTTATTAAATATTGGAGAGAAGAAATGAATATAAAATAACATTTCTTTATATTTTTATCATCATATTTTTTTCGGGGGTATTCTTGTGGTGACTATCTAATTACAGAAGGAAGCCAAGACCCCAAGAAGTGGAAAGTTTGCTTCTAAATAGTAATATATCTAAAGTAAAGGTCTAACGTTTTGTAACTGAATGTGCTTTTTGAACCGTTATTTAATTTCTTTGCCATCCCAACAATTTGCTTAAGCATCTTTTTATACTGCCAGTATAAAAGATGTGTTTCATTAACAATGAAGAACAATTTTTGCAACTTTCAGATTTCGAGGTAATATTATATTTATTCTGAATCTACGAGTGCTATTTTTTGGAAGGGATCACAAAATTTTGAACTGAAGTCGGATGACGAACTTGAGCGAATATTTCCACTCCCTATTCCACCGCAGTATAAGAACGTTTCACAAGCTTCATGCACAAAAGATCTTCGGATGTAAACCAGAAAGACGAGCAAAATTTAGAGAGAAGCATGATAAGGTTTCGGCTAACTTCACTTTATCATAAAGAAGATAATTGTTTGCGCCGTATAACTTCTTTCCGATTATGTTTTTCACAAGTAGATTTTCAAATTAGAATAAAAATTCTTTTTCGGTTAGGAAATAAGATTTACTTCTCATTTCATAAGCAGAAAATTCAGAGCCGACCTTCTTTATGAAGTTGTCAGGGTGCAAGAAACCATTTGGAGTCCTAAATTTTTTAGCAAGGTGAAAAAAAAACGAACATTTGCATACGTATTTAATGTTGCGTGATTTCATTTTTCCTATTAATTACTCCACGAAAATTACAATTTCCAATTTCTTTTTCGATAATTAGTACAGCAAGAGCGTTTAAGCATTATAACCACATACTTGACAGAGGATGATAATTTATTCAGTTTTAATTTGCTGAAAGAAGGTTCTGTATTTGTTATATTTAGTAACTGGCAATGCAAAGGGCTGAAAAAAATATTGCATTAGATATAGACAAAAGTAGATAGCTGATGATTCGCAAGTCCTTTAGACCCAGCCTCAGCCTCGAATTCTGGGCACCGGACATGCCGCTCTGTCTCAACATGTCTGATGGGGATTTCCTTATCCGTAGATGAACATTTCCCGCCTTTTTATAGATATTACTGCAATCTTTGCCTAATAAAGACGTCAGTCGATGTTCAGCCAGCCATATGGAAACAAGCTTGTGGACTTTTAGTATGAGTAACATTATTATTGTTCAGAACACTGTTTTAATTCTTAATCACGGTTACCCCCTCCCCGCATTCACGGGGCCCGGGTGCATAGCACCTTCCGCACACACACACACCCCACAGATAGCCGGCCCTGAGCGAAATTATAATTCAATTTGTCTCATTAAAACGGTAAACCCCATCATTTCGTTGTCTTTCCATTGCATTCCTGTGTTTCAAAGAAGCTTCTGCCAATGGGGTTAAATGTGCCCCTGATAGCAAAACAACCCACGAAGTTTAGTTTAGTTATATCAACGTTCCGTTTTGAAACATTTCTATTTAACATCCCACGAAGAGATTAAAGACTGAATTCAGATTCCCAGCACATTTGTAATTAAATTACTATTCTGTGGTGCCTACCAAAAAGAAATTCGCGGTATTCATGGTATTTATTATATTAAGTTATAACTGCTGGTTAAAATGTAAAATACGATTTTTTTTTAAATTTGAAATCGTATTAGTTTTTATCAGTTTTATTAGCTTAGTTTTTTACTTTTATTAGTTTACTGGAATGTAAAATATAACTAGCGAACATGTCTTTTTTTCAAATATCAGATAACTGAAAGCTGAATTTATCAGCTAAAGAAAAAGAAATTGACCATTTCATAGCATTTTTATAATATTTTCTGTTTTTACTCAATATAATTTAAAGTTGAAATCACTCAATTAAAATTTTAAAAATGTGCTGCCATCTGAAATAATGAAAATCACTGAAACTGTCCATGTCATTATTATGGAATGCGTATTAAAATTAATTTATTCTTTTCAATTCAATTTAATATATTTATTAACCGAATCTTCCTCAATTCATGCTTGTATCAGAAATTATGAATCACAAAAGTTGATAATGCAATTTTGAAATGGATCAATAAGCCTTCCCATTCTAATATCTCCAACAATTCATATCTGGCCATGATGAATGTTTGAGAAGAGCCGAGCTCGTTATAGAGAGGCAGATTGACTTGATTCCATATTCAATTGTTACCGTAGCTTTGGGGATATTTAGGGAGAGAATTTCCAAGTTTAACATTTGAGTTTGCATGGATTTCCTGAATGTTGATGCAAACGTTGCGTCACCTTTGTATTTAAGCTTCCTGAATCGCACGATTCCTATTCTAGCAAGTTCTATAATTGAGTGAGGTTGTGGGATGCAAACTTTGCTTTTCAAAAATTCGAAAGAAAAAAAAAACGATTAACAAGGAAACATTCATCATGATACTTGGGGATATTAGAAGAAAGGAATTTCGCGTTAAGTTCATTGCTGAATGATTGAAATGCTGTTATGGAAAACAAACCATTCCGTTCAGAGCTCTCTAATTATGAAGGAGAAAGTTTTCCGAGTGAAATAACGCTTAAGACATCCTGATGAAACGATGAGACAAGGAAAAGAATCAATGAAATGGTGGTTGGGTCAAAATTATTATTAGCAATTCTTCCTTCTCTTCGTTCTTTTTTTAAATTTATTTCAAATATTAAGATGGAAGCTTTCTAATTTATGGATAGTTGTACTTACAAAGAAATTGTGAGAAATTGACGGCATTTTAAAACGAATTCTTTTACGGGGCTTTCAACCTATGTATAAATTACAAGATACTGTAACAGGGCGGCGGTGACCTGGTGGTAAGGTCACGGGTTCGGAACCGGATGTTTTCAGGTTCGAGACTCGACTTCACCGAAGAACCATCTTGTGAGTAAGTCTGTTGCACATTAAATCCGTCTGGCCAAACGTCATCCCGCTGTTGTGGTGTGGAGAGTGGAGTACTCGGCATAGTCCTTGTTATGTGACCGTAGTTCAAAATGACTAGGTCCGTCCCAAAATAGCCCAAGTGCTGTTTTAAAACTGGACGTTAATTTAACTGAACTAAACATACCCTCTAATAAATGTGGATTTGCGTTTTTTCCAAACCGATTAAACAAAAATTTGACAAATAGCTACAAATGCAGTCACAAAATGACCAACAAAATGGGATATATTTCAGCTATTGCGCTTTTGAGTTTAACATGCTCTGATAATATTTTCTCTTTGTTTGATGGCCCTAGAACTGCTTTACAATGGGACGTTAGAATAACTAAACTAAAAATGATATTGTAACGAAACTTTTTCTAATTTGAAGGGGAACTGAATGGTTCAGTGGCAAAATGCTGTAAACTGAAAGTAACTGTTCGGAAATTCGTATCTGACTGAAAGCAAGTTGCTTAAATTCTGTTTTTTTTTTTTTTGTTTTTTTTGTAGATTTATTTTCTATTATTTCTCCTTTGTTCTAGAATATACTTATAATATCTGTACCTTTCTAAAGTTGGAAGATTCGCGTCATATCAATCTTGAGGATAAAAGCAAATGTAAGTTTTAGTTCCTAGAATAGAATATAGAACTGAGATAAGCGAGGGCTATCCTTAAATCTTAGTTAATACATTGTGTATCTAAAATCAATGTGTATCTCTGTCTTTGATTTTAGATGATTTTCAATGTGTATGATCTTTTTTATCAATGTATAACTATCCTTGGTTTTAGTTAACACAATGTGCATCTACACCACAATATGAAAATCGTCACACATAGAATTAACGTTTCATTCGATTTCAAACTACTAAATACAGAAAGCGTTTATTTTTTTAGCGATGCTTACTATGAAAAGAATATTTGAAATTTTTCATTCATTAATTAATTTGTAATGTTTTTCCATAATATGCCCGAAACTTAATGTTATAAAATATCAATTATTCATGATTTAAAAGACAAATTTAGATTTTCAGTGCTATTGATTTTATTCTGCTTTAAATTTTAATACATTCCTTTAATTTTCTCTTGAACACATTTTGAGGCAATTATTCTTACTGCTGTAATGAAATTCTAACATTTCATCACGCATGCGCAATTCGCTCATGTTGATGATAGAGAACAGTTCTACTTTGAACATTAGTTCCAAAGCAAAATTTTTATTTTCGCTTTTATGCAAGTTCTTGAATTCTTCTTATGCAATAGTATTCTTACTATAAATTGTGCAGTGTAAAATTCGACATTAGTTATCGTTACAGCATGTAATGGCTGATTCAATTAAGCTAGATATTTAAAAATTAAGGCGTATTATTCAATATTTTAAAGTAGAGAAGAAATTTTAGAATTTTTTTGTGTAAAAAAAGTGATAAATGTGGAGCAGGTTACAAATCTGCCTAAATAAAAATGAATGTATGTCTTTATGTGTCTCTTATGCGCCGCCATATCGCTCATCCGATTGCTATGAAACTTTTAATACATATTACTTGCACTTATTTTTTTCTGTCGATGATGGAAAAACAAAAAAAAAAACAATTGCCAGCAGTAAAGTCTTGAATAATAAAGTTAAAAAAATATGAAATTAATATTATTTACGCTTCTCCTTTATATATCTCTCTATTTCAATGAATGTATTCATTTCCGATACGAAAATGACTATCACTCTTCCTATCATTCTTCACTAAACAAGATAACTATTTAAAATTCCAAACTATATTTCCAAGTTTATATCTTCTGCGGCAGCGACGCGTCGGGTACCAGCTAGTTATTTATTTTTAAAAATGTTGAATGAAATGAATTTTATAATAGCTTCTAGTTTGCCCCCTCCTTTTTTTTTATAACTTTTAACAGATTTCATCAAAAGTGTTTCTTACCTTTCAAAAAATTACTTTCAGCGGTACTCGATGTGCATTTTTTTCCCGGTAACCGCCAGACCTTTTATCGTTACACTAAGTGGCTACTGTTTTCCCTTCAGCCGAGATTTGCGCCAAAGAAGATTTCTCTCTCTGCCAAAGCTTCTTTATCTTTCGTTAAAAGAACTTCTTGTTTTCGTTCCTTTTTTTTTTTTTTTTTTCATTTTCGCTGTCACTTTTTTTTATCTTTTTTGGCCTGTGACGTCATTCTGTCAGAAAAAAAAGATAAAAAAATAATTATTCGGGTGTACAGTGGTGGGAAGCAAAGTGCGGTTTTTAAGAATTTCTACCGATCCTTTTCCCGCACGTGTTTTAAGAGGGTGGTGACAAGCGAAGAAAAAAAGCAGTCATAGTTTTTTGTTATTCTTCCAGCATTGTTTACGGAAGTTTCCGTCTATAAAAAACACAATAAATATTGTAGATGCAGCCTTGTAAGTGAAGCTCTAATTAAAAATAACGATAATTAAATAAACAGTAAAGTGATGTATTAATATGAGTCTGTCATTTGTAAACACTGAGAATGTTCCCCGCATAGTAACACAATATGACACGTTTTGTGCTGCACATGAAAGGGCAAAAACGAAATACGGATTTTTTGGATGGCTTTCTCATAATCGGTTTTGTCTATAACATAAGTTCCCAACATGGGCTGTAACACCCCCCCCGGGCATTTGTATTTTTCGGGGGGGGGTAAAAGACCCAGAGAAAATTAGGTGGCCTTGATATGGCATGGAGGGGCATGAGAAGATTAATTAAGTTTAGTCTACAAGGACTTCATGGAACGATTCAAGAACATTCTAAACATGGACATACCAGACTGGGGTTTGGATCCTTTTTTCCAATGTCAGCACAGCAGGATAACCTCAGAAGAACTAACAGAACTGATGAAAAATGAGGAACTAAACCTTAAATTCAAGAATTTTTAATGGCTAAGTAGAATTTTGGCTGCAGAAGTCGATTTCGCAACTGCATTCAGGATTACGGCCGATTCTTCGACGACTTCTGATAGCATTCCCCTCTTCATATTTAGCAGAACGTGGATTGAGTGCGGAGGCAACATTGGTACAGAAAAGGAAAAATCGGTGACTTACGCGTGTTTTAAAGTGAAATCGAGCCTGATATTAACGAGCTCTTTAAAACACATCAAATTCAGCCTTCTCAGTAATTAAGTTAGAAATTCGCTGCCTTTAAATTTTAATAAAAATACTCTTTAATATAATTAACTATATGTTTTGATTGTTCTCTGAAACTGTCTAAAAAATTTAGAAAGCAATAGTTTATTATGGATTATTTTGCAACATCAAAACCACTGTCTGCTCTTATAACAGGCAAACTAAAACTTTTTTAAATAAACAAGAAATGCAGTAGCGTTTCAATTCCAGCAATATTCTATCTATTAATAATGTTTTAAATTTAATTCTTGTTTTCACCATGCTTTATGTACGCTGTTATTTCTCTGGACTGGTAGGGGGGGGCGATATTGAAATATTCACTAGAAAAGAGGGAAACAGTTAAACAAAGTTTGGGAGCCTCTTATCTAAAATGTGACGCAGATTTACAGGTTTAATGATACTGCATACTTAATTTCAATCATGATACTTACTTGCTATTTCGATTTAAATGTAATGTATCTCATAACTAAAATAATGAATTCGTTAACCTTAACAGAATTTGTTTTAAAAAAACTAAATAGTCCATTTTAATTACAAACGTCATCAGTGTCAGACATTTTACTCATACCATTTTTCAGTGGTAAAATATTTGAGCAGTTTGGAAGCCTACTGATGACTACTGAGAAAAAAAAAGCAATCTTTCTGAAAAGGACAAATCATCACCGGCCGTCGTTTTACAAAAAATTAATTTATGGCGTCACAAATGCCCAGTATCTTTTGAAAAAGAGGATGAATCCATTCCATAATGTTGTTCTTGTTATGTTGTATTCATATACATTTTGTCATTTATCTGTAACTTTCCCATTGATTGCTGTGTACTTTTTTAAAATTAAGTGCACCTACATCTATACTAAACCGGAAAGGTGTCACGTGAACCCTAGAAACGGGGGTATGGTGTGGTGTTAAGATGTTAAAAATTCTATAATGAAATTTTAGTAACTAAAAAACATTTTCTCCTTTGTTGTGAGTTGTGCACTTTACAAAACCACTACCGGTTATCTGCCAGTGATTTAAGCTCAGTGAGCGCCTCTTATTTCAGTAGCACCAACTGGAGCCAAGAATACGACTTAGCTTCTTACTTATCACAACTCTTTTTAAGGGAAGGACTTCATTCATGCCTTTCATTCACTCCTCCACAGATCGTGATTGAGACCTGAACCGAAGAACGACCCCTCCTGAGCTAGTACGTAAAGTTGGTTAAAATCGACCAAGGCTTTTAGGTGAAGTGTGGTGGAGATGCATAGGAACGACTTTGATTTGAATTCTATTAATGTTTTGTAAATTTGAGACATAGTAAAATGCTTCTTTGCTTAAACAACAGGAAACTATTTTAAATATTATTAGATGGAAAATTATGATGAAAAATATAGACAGGAAGAGCTGATGCTTTAGCGCAACTAAGATATATAACAATTTTGCAAAGAATTAAATCGCATTCATTCAGTTTGTATTATCTAGTTATAAAAGACATCAAATCCAAGTTGAATTAGAGCGAGAGCAAACATGACGTCACCCTCTCGTCACAGAGTGGGCGGCTTTGGGAAACAATGATATTACTTGATTTTCCTCCATACATGAAACTGGGTACGGAATGGAAATATGCTCCCGGGGCATAATTTTTATACAAGAATAAGTTCTAAAAAATACGGCAGTCTATATCGCGACGCAACATCAGAAAAGCAAAAAAAAGAGCGAAACATGCCCTTTCGTCGTTTTCACAATAAGATTCTGATAGGGATACCTGTCTATTTAGGATAGGAAAATTTGGGTATTTTCCAAAAGGATTTTGCACAAATTAAAGATTTTTATCCCTTCACTCGGAGTGGAAGACCCTGTTTATTTCAGTTACGAAGTTTTCTTTTCTTAACATTCTTCAATTAGCCCTCAGTAAATATAAAGAAATACGGCTCTTAAGGATAATTACATCCACTTGAAATTTTATGCTACCATTTCAAAGCGAAAAAAATGGAATAAAATCTCTGCTCCATCCGTGTGTCTATCAGGGGAAAAAAAAGAAAACGCTCTTAAATTTTAGAGGTAATCATCTGTTGAAACCCTTCTGAGGTAAGAAGCCGAAAATAAAGAAGCCTGAAGCGAATGTGGTTAATTTTAATGTAAGCAATCTTTAATAAAACGGGAAAGATTAAACCCTGGCAGGGGACAATTGTACAAAATTGTAGGACATTGATCAATATTGCAATGTCATATAATACCGCACAATATTGTACGACATTGATCAATGTTGCGTAATATTGTTTAATGTACATAACATCGCACAATAATAATATCATACAATATTGTCCAATATAGTGCAACACACTGAGCTACCTGGGAAGTCTGGGCTGGATTTAATATTAGATTTTTTCATACCAAAATTTCAATATTTATATGAATAATTAACATTTTGCTGCCACTCTTTGACAGATTTCGCATTTGAGAGGACTTTTAAAAGGGCTAATTAATTATTGCTTTTTTTCTAGATGACCCAATGATTTACTTGAAAATGAAGATTGTTGCCTTGGTGAAATGACTTGAAGACACAAGTTGATGTATTTTACGTGGTTTATCTGTCAACATCAAAAACAGAAGGCATACGGAAACTACGCATAAAATCTCTTGGGAGAGAAAGAGCCAAGATCACACTCACCCTCGTACAAGGGTCAATATCGCTTCTCCTTCGAAACCGTTACCGAAGAGAAAATTAATATATTCTCATTTCCAAAAAATTATGTTTCGAAATTCTCTTTGCATTATATTAAGATTCAAAGCATTACCTCCGTAGGTATATGAGTATACCAATTATTCCCCTTAATTTAATAATATTTGTAAATCGGTTTGGTACGCTATCTGTTTAAATGCTCTGATGAAATTCAAACTCCTCCATCAAAACATTCGATCGCATACTTATATCGCCCATTAACTGCGCACTTTTCACTTTACTTTTAATTTGCTTTATAAACAATTTTCAGTAAACAGTGAAGCGATTCATTTGAATTCGGGATTTTATTCGTATCAAATAACAATATGAAATGCTTTTTAATTCTTTCCAAATAAATCATTTAGCAATCTGAAAAGGTTATAATCTGGGCGAACAAAGGCAAATATTATTAACGAAAGAAATTAACTTTTATAAAGTGAGAAATAAAGCCAAGAGCTCACTCCTTATAAGTCATGCATTATTCCTCTAAAACAGCATCTATTTCCTTATTCCCTTTCTCTTACTCTATTACACTAATATTTTAATGGATCAGATTTAGTTTCTTAATTATTCTACAGAGCATTTTGTAGTTGTTTCCAGTGACACCTGTCATTGGCAAGTCCACTGTCGAAGTCAGTGATTTTAAGCAGAGAGCGCGTCCCTTGTTCTTTCAGTAGCACCAACCAGGTCAAGAGTAAGATTTTGCCACGCTCGCATCGCATTCGTTTGCACGACCGCTTTTTGTAGGGCTGGAGACATTCACTTACCCCACAGATAAAACCAAGGCCTGTCATTTTGGGAGTGAGTCGGGTGCTATGCAACCTGGCAGAGGGACTGAGGGGCCTCCCACCATGATTAAAAATTAAAACATTGTTCTGAACAATACTAATGCTACACATACTAAAAGTCCCCTAGCATGTTTCTATGTGGCTGGTTGAGCATCGACTGACGCCTTCATTAGGCAAAAATTGTAATAATGCCTATAAAAAGGCGGGAAATGTTCATTTATGAATAAGGAAATCCCTGTCAGACATGTTGAGACAGAGTGGCGTGCCCGGCGCCCAGAAGTCGAGGCTGAGGCTGCGTTCAAATGGACTCGTAAATCATCAGCTATCTACTTTTGTCTATGTGTAATGTTATATTTTTTACAATCCTTCACATTGCCAGTTACTAAATATAATAAATGCTGAACCTTCTTTCAGAAAATTAAAATGAAATAAAAGATTCTCTTCGGTCAGGCATATGGGTACAATGCTTAAACGTAAAAAATAGCAAAAACAAAATCACGCAAGTAAAAAATAGCAAAAACAAAATCACGCAAGTAAAAAATAGCAAAAACAAAATCACGCAAGTAAAAAATAGCAAAAACAAAATCACGCAAGTAAAAAATAGCAAAAACAAAATCACGTAAGTAAAAAATAGCAAAAACAAAATCACGTATCATTAAATAAATATGCAAATGTTCGGGTTCCTTTTCTTTTTCTTTTTTTTTTACATTGCTAAAAATTTTGGGCCCTAATTGTTTTTTTCCACCTGTGACCCTTCATAGAGAAGGCTGGCTCTGGTTAGAACAGAATAACAACCCTTCCGAAACCGGGATGCCTAGATCACAGGGAAAACGCGCTATCCCCATGCCAGGACGCTGGCACAGAGCATTTTAATAAAGATTATTACAAGTATTTCGTTGGCCCATTGGCGCTTAACTCTCATTTTATGATTCTGATAAGACGCCAAATGACTCTAGCCGAGAGCACTCAAACGATCCTGTGTAAATTAAGACGATCCTGTGTATTTCAGCGTGTAGATTAAACGATAATTTAGCGGCAATAACTGTTCTCTGCAAATTTCCAACTCAGTCATCCGTAAAACGTTTTATATTGAACAATTTTTACTGTGAGTTTATCATTTTCAAAGCGACAGTTTACATTCAGTAGAGTAACTTCTTCAGATATATTAAGTCATTTTATTGGACACTTTTTAATATCATTAGCTCATAAATATTTTCGGAAGAAAATATTTTCATGGTCACATTTTAGATTCAATTAAATTTGAGATTTTAGATTCAATAGCTGAAAAATTTTAAAAAATAAATAAATAGTAGAGATACCTAGAGTTTTCTTATCATTTTATGACAGAATAAAATGCTTTTATAGATTATTTTTATAAGAAGAAGAATTTTAAAAATGTATCTCTAAAAAGAACGGTTCAAATATTTTAGGAATTTAATCTTAAGAGTACGTCTTATGTAGTGCAATCTATTGTTTGGAAAAATAAAAATATTTAAACTCGAAAGTTTTCTGATTGTTTTATGTCAGAATAAAATACTTGTAACTAATATTTTTACAAATGTATACGTTTCAAAAAATTGTATCTATAAATACAAATTGATTCTAAAATCTTTAACTACTAAATCCTATGATCATGACTACTGTAGCGCCATCTATTGAATATGCTCAAAACTATATTCTCAATTTTTATCTCACCAATTTCTTATAGATACTCTTTGCAAATCAATTCAATACAAAACAAACATTTAGCAGTTACATTTATGCTTTATTTTGACTGAATATTTTAATTTTGTTTTTGAAAATTATTTCCTAAAAAGTAAAATTTTACTAATTTTTAATAGCTGCAAATCTTATTTTATGGATGCAATGAAAATTATGCCACGCACTTAAAAACAAGAAGGGGGGGGGGGGTAAATTTTTGTATAAACAAGTTGAATCCGCTAATAGTTGTGTTTCCGTAATAACTATATACTTGATATCTAGGTAAAAACTCCCTCAAATATTTTTTTTCTTAAATCTGAAATGTCCTGTTTTGGCGAATTGTTATTCAAAGCAGAGTATATTATGAGATGTTTTTTTTGAATGATGGATGAATGCACCGGGAGAAATGAAATTTATTTGAAAATATCATTGCAAAAATGATTAGAGAATAAAATTGTTGATCAATGAATCATAATTATTAATTAATTTTAACTTGAAAATAAAAGTATATTTTTTTATTGTTATAATCAACTAATAAATGTCAAACAAATGTAACATTAAAAGAAATTGCTGTTTTATAGAACTAGTTAAGTGTAAAATAATGTAGATATATAAGTAATTAATGTTCTAATATATTTTAAATGTATGATTAATTTAATTCATTTAATAGTGCTTTTGATCATTCAAAATAAACAGAAAGTCACTATTTATAAATTATAGAACATCTATTTTATATATATTTTTTTTCGTTTGGAACAATATTATATAGTATATACAATTTGTTAAAGTGATGCTATAAGATACCGTATATGGTATTTGTTAGCATCTATAATCCTACTTATTGAAATAGCAGACATGAGGCCGATTTTTTATTCTGAATTCAAATGCCTTAAGTAAAGCAATAAACAGCCCCAAATTCAGAGTATCGATTTAAAAAGAAAAATTCACCTCCCTCAACTCGAGCAGAGTTGTTTGATGATAACTTAAGGTTAATCAAATAAAAATCCCATCTTTTTTTCAATTTCTGTTCATCAACAAGTTTTGAAATTAAATTGCTCAGATTCAATTAAATAGCATTATGAACGGTTGCGAATTACAAGAATTCAACTTTTGATAGACTCATACCTTCTTCTTACATACAGCCGACCACCCCGCCACCACTGAACGTAGGAGTATCGATAGAATTGATAGAAGCATACCGAAACGATTTTAATTTAAAAAATACGAAATGGGGATTTTTCTGTATTTTCCACTATCATTTTCCTAATTAAATTTATATATATGATTTAGACTACAATCGATCATTCATCGCGCAAGAATGTTTTCAAACAGGGGATTTTTTTTTCCGTATATGTACTCGAATTGTCTGTTAGCTTGACATTTAACTTTGACATTTGGCCCTTAAATTTAAACATGTTTAGAACGAAACAGTGAATGAATGAACATAAATCCTAGAATGAGAATCATAAACAAAAATCATAGAATTAAGTCATTAAGAATTGGGGGTGAACTCTTGCAGGGGCGAGAATGGGGGAATTAAGGCGCCTAAAAAAGTTTTGCAATAGTAAATTTAGTAAAGATTTATCCCTGATCAATTTTGAATACTGTTTAGAGCAAACATCAAGTGCGAAGTTATAACATTTTTTTTTTTGTCCAACCAATTTACATTTTTAAAATAACCAATTTTCTAAAGAATGCCTCTGCATGTTTTTATCCTTCTTTGGTGGGCAATAGAGTGCAGTTTTTGCATTCTTCGTTATTTCTTCTTAACTATAAACTCATTTTTTTTTTAATTTGTATTTAAAAAATTGTTTGTAAATTTTTAAATAATTTCCTATTTTATTCTTCTTTAAATCAACAGCAGGACTTATGATTACCGATTTGGGCTTTTTCTTAGTGATCTTTGATGGAAAACCCTTTGTGAATTTATTTAATTTTGGAGCATCTATAAAAATTTTCAAAGTACCATTAAGGGCGGAATGACTCCACTGAGAATTTGTTCATTCAACAGATTATATTTTAATTGAAAATGAATAAATTGACTCAAAAGTTTCTGAATTTCTAAGAAAGAGTGAAAATCAGAATAAATTTCTTAAAATTTTATTCTAAGGAAAGAAAGTTTCTTCTGAATTTCCTTAAAGTACGCCAAATCTAAAAGAAAAAACATCGCCCACCAATATTTGCAGATTAAAGTTGTTTTTATTTCTTTGAAGAAGAATTGTACCGAAAAACTTGTAAGAAAACGGTTTTTTTTAATATCCGATATTGCTATCAGGAATTAAAAGATTTTATGACAAATATACCTTCCAGCATTATCTTTACCATATTCCGTACATGTTGATGATCTAATATCATCTGCGGTTTTTACTGCCAAAACAACTGTGCGCATAATTACACACAGCGCGGTATTATTCAAGATTTCTCTTATTTTATGATTCATATATATTTCCATGACATTAGATTTGTTGTATTTTTTATTTTTCTATTCGAAATTGGACAGCACAGTACTGTGACCATATATTTCAATCTAGAAATTATTTTAAATTAATATCAACAACGAAAAATATCTGTGACATTTTTAGTTGAATGTTGAATGTCTTGCGTAGACCCACTTGAAAAATTACTCGGTGTAGTTATGATTAAAACGTTATTACAATGGTCTGGTTTATGTATACATATATACATATTTCTTTCTGCTGTATATTACACAAAATGATTTATTATTGTTATTTTACTTTAGACAAAAATTGTTAACTTCATTCATTTTCAGACAAACGAGGAATATTTAAAGATGGATAATGTTATGAAGATGATTCAGACTTTGGTATTTCTAGACAACAAATTCAAATATATCGAAATGTAAGAAAAAATTCGCTCTTACCTGTCATTCTGGGAACTAAGAAAAATCAAAATATTCCAACATAAATTAGATCGCATAAACATCGAAATTATTAATTCAAACTTTCTCGCTTTTTCATCTCGTTTATTTGCTATACGGGACTGACACATACATTTATATACAAATATTTACATATTTCCTTTTACGTTAACGAATTCTTTATATAACATGCAATCGTCTCTGCTTCCGTTTTACACATTTCATGAACCAAAGCTGAAAATTACATCTGTTACAGTAAGATCATGTGATTTTCTTGGAGTCACCAGCACGCATGCGCTGAAGGGTAATATCCTATTATGGTTAGGCCAAGAATTCCAACACTGATATTCCATTTCAAGTAGTCACTTCACAACGAAATTGCTTTCAACTATTTACAGATTTAAGCAGTCTACCACTTCAGGTACTTAATGAGGTAAGTTCTATACAAAAATAAATTTAGAAACTGAGATTCCATGATTAGGAGATACCTCCTGGATAATATTCATGAAAGATCTTACCGTATAAATAGTTACCAAACTTCTTTTTGTTTCGTTCTCGAAATATGAACTCCTTGTATGTCAACAAGCAAGCTACAAGGTGTACAGATGCAATTAGTTCAAACAAATGATAGTAGAATTAATTTCAAATATAAGGACATAGGCACAAATGCAGAGAAAAATGGGAGAAACAAGTAAATATACAAATACAAACAAAAAATAAATCAAAATTGCTCACATACTAACAGAAACATACAGTAAATAATATAAAACAATTGAAGAAGCGTGATCAAATAATAAAAAAAATATTCATAGTATAGATACAAAAGTATATATACAATTATATGTAGGCAAACACATTGAAATATAGTTTAAGTAATGAGGTTGATTAAGACAATATTGTTAATATATGTACAAAAGGAAATGATTTACTCTTCACAAAGGGAGATAAATGGGGAGTCCAAGTTATATTGTTCTTTAGAAGACAATTCCAGAGTCTACATCTTTCCAGTTCATTCAAATATCAAACGCTTGGCATCCTGGACTACGCCACTGTGGCACAAACATATGCCGGTCGGCGACAAATTGAATCGTTTTAAATAAGTTCTTAAGTTTCCAAGCCCAGTCAGAAACTGAATGAGCTTAAAATTTGACGCAAAGTAGTGAGCCTTTAGGCGTCTCTGTAGGGATGAAAGAAGAACCAAACTTGTCCGTAGACTTTCCTCGTATATCTTTTATTGATTCCTCATTTCTGAAGTTCTGTACAGGAGAAATTTTATAAGAGATATTTTCACTCAGAAACAAGGCCCAATAAAATTCAATGGTGATTAAAGTGTCGTGGATGTCCTTTTCTATTCCCAACTTTCAAATTTAGTTTCCGATCATTTTTGTATCAACTTTATTTCATTGCCTACATAAGCAGTTTCTCTTTCCAACTTTCAAATTTAGTTTCCGATCATTTTTATATCAACTTTATTTCATTACCTTCATAAGCAATTTCTAAGTAGGATAGCGTAGAAGTCCCTTTTAAGAGAATTAGTTTTGGTTTCTCGAAATAAGAAATTTTGAAAGCTGTCATTTAAAAGTAATTAAAGTAATCGAAATTACATTACTTCATTTTACAATATGTAAAAATGGCAAATCTCAGTAACTCAATAATCTCTTTAATCAACACTTCTTACCTTACTCATGCATTTTTTTTACATTCTTTTTTCAGACGGAGGAAAAGAGTTTCCTGGGCTGCTCATTAGTGAGTGAATTAACCAATTATGAAAAAGAACGAGATCACTCTAAAAATGAATTTTCAAACGTTCTAAGAATATTATTCTGCTATTTAATAGAATCTTCACTCTATTTTGAACAGACTGAAGTTGTTGTTCCCAATGGCACTTGTCATTGACAAACCCGCTGATGGTTGTCAGTGATTTTGACTAAATTAGCGTCCCTTGTTTTTCAGTAGCGCCAACGAGGGCCAACTTGGCTCCTTCCTGCTTCGCATTCGCTTGCACAACCCCTTTTTACAAGGGGACACCTTCGCACTACTCACAGATAGAACACCGAATAACAACTATGCCCGAACCGGAACGCCCAAATCACGAGGATGACACGCTACCGCTATGCCAGGACACCGGCACAGGTTGAAGTACCTTATATTTGTGAATCATATAAAAATAGAAAACTGTATTGCTTTGAAAACAAATCAACAAAAAATAGGTTCAACCAGGTAGTCATCTACTTTTGAATATTCCCCTTTTTAGAATTCGGCTTCTGAAAGCTAAAGTTGCGGTTACAGTCTCGCCATTTTTTCGCGCCAAAATAGCTCCAAAATCCCTCCAGAGCCATAACTAAGCCATTTCATTCTTCACGATGGTAATGCTCGTCATGGCGATCGATGTTGCAGTGATGCCTGGTAAATCGTTGTGTTTCGATCGAAAGGTCATCACTCTTAGAGTCATAAGCGGAGATTAGATGTTCTCAAATTCATACTGGTATGATGGACGCTAAATGGCATTCTATGAAGAGTGCTCGCAGATATTATTCATATTATGCTCTTCTTCTTCTTGTATACAGCCGACCACCCCGCCACCACTGAACGTAGTAGTATCAACATTATTTGTTGTGGTCAACTGCTGAATAAGTACTGTCCAATCTTGAATGGACCGATCAATCAAATTAACATTCCTTTCGGGGTAATCAATAGCTGTATTTCTCTCCATCTGCATACTCTCAAACAGTTGGGATGAAACTGTCCATCTTTGACATCACATCCTTCAGGGTTTTGAGAATCCTTTCCATCAGGGTTTTCAGGGTTTGTAATAAATGTGTTCGTAGTGACTGCTATTTTCATTTAATGTGACTTAAATGACTCAATTTCTGTTATTTTTTAATTTTTACTCTCTCGCATACGAAGTATAGTAATGATCATAAACTCCGAATTCTGAATTTTGACGTTTTCAGTCTTTCCTGAGCTCAAAAATTCCTTTTTAGAAAACGTCTGTCAATTTGAATGTCACCAAAAATGTCTGAAAGATGACATTTGGCATATGGTATGTTCACAAGACTTGTAGATTTCTATCAGATTTAAACAAAATACTTTCATATGAAGTCTGTTTTTTCTGCTGCTCGAATACATGTTAGCAAGATAAATTCAATAGATATCATTCAGATGATAAATTTAACATATGTAATGAGGACAATTTTCGAATTTTTCACCAAATTTAACAAGAGTTTGACCGTCAGTCGATCTGTAGTTTTAGAAGCATAAAAATGAACTAATTCAAACATGCTACAACTTATATTTGTAGATTTCTATCAAATTTTAAACAAAACCCGCCAAAAGAAATTATTCTGTATGGCTGCTCGAATTTTAGTTATCTAGAACTACAAGATAAAGATGGATGGATAAAATAGACATTCAGATTTAACAACTGTAATTTAGACATCAATCAAATTTTGAGGCACAGACAACAAAAAGTTGACTGCACAACCTTCAGATATTTAACCTATTTTCAAAAACATATAAATAAGATGCATGAAAAATTTATGTTGTTGCAAAATTATCTTCAGTTAAACTGGTACTTTATCTCCGAATAATGTAACATTATCATTTCTAACATAATAACTAATTACCTTATTAAATAACAAGCAACTTCAAACAATTTATCATAAATTTTATATTTAAAAAAATTGTTCGCCTTACTTGTTTACTCATATTCACTCAAAACTTCCCTAATCTTCAAAATACAATTCTTGAAAGTACAAAATATAATTCTTTCTTCTTCAAAATACAATTTAGAAAAATACATCTCTGAATAACGAGTGCATTCTCCGAAAGAAAAACATGAAATAAAATTATAGCATGAGAAATACTGTTTAAGCAAACATTGTGTAAAAGACCTCTTTCAACTGAAAATTTCAGAAAAGTAACTGAAGGAATATTTTTAAAATTTGCTGGCGATGCCAGAAGGAAAATCACAAACTGTCTGTATTTATGCTGGATTGTTTTTCTGAGATACAAGAAGGGAATATTTTATATCCTGGTACCCAGCGCGTTGCTGAAGTAGAAGAAATATTTTTGGAAATATCGTTTGAAGTTTGAAATAGTCATCTTGTTGATTAGGAACGATAGAAAGAATGGTGTTTATTTTCTTGTCAAACAATGAATATATTCATAAAACTGAATGATATAAAAAGAAGTATAAATAGCATTTATTCTATTTTATTAACATCATTATTCAAGTGCTTTAGGATTGACAATATTCTTGTTTTTTTGTTTTTCCATCCACAGCGAAAAAATAAATTCCTTGACTGTCGCATCGTTGAGCATCCAACATGCAAATGGCCATGTGAAAAACCGGGATTTTCTAAATTCAGCCGGCATACTCAAAGTGATTGTGCTTTGCAATTGTTAATGGTCATCTAGAAGGCGATTCGAATGAGGAACTACAGTCGTTTGAAATTAAAAGGCATGTTGGTGAAAATAATGGGATTCGCCCTTCGATTCTTCAGTTAAGAATAGCTACCTCAATTCTTTTCGAATGTTGGTCTAGAGATTCTGAAGCACTTGAACAAGCAACGAAATAATAAAAATTATCTTAATATTATTTCTGGAAAACTTATCCACTAAAAGAAATATTGATCTCTTAATCTTAAACACTTCAGAAATCTTTAAAACTCGTTTAAATTGATAAAGCTTTGAATATCTTATCTAGTCTCTACAGAAAGCAACCTAAAATTTTCGTAAATATAAATTTATTATAAGCTTGCTTGTGGAAAAAAAACACCTTAAATATAATTAAATGGTATCACTTTTTTTCCACTAACGCGAGAGAGTGGGTGTTTTTTTTTTTTTTTCTTTCTTGTGTAACAAAATAGATCGGGCTCATTATAATAATGAAAAAGACTCTCCGCTTTTTGTCTTCCCGTCGGGAAATCCAAATTACCTCCTCCGCGCAGATAAGAAATTCCAGAGATTCGGGAATGAAATCACTATTGAAATCTTCCGACTTGCTTAAAATGTAAATGGGAGCCGATAAATTAGAAAGAAATACTGCAAAAGAAAGGCCGAAACAGCTACTAGCTTTTTTTTCTTAGGTAATGATCTGACATTTCCTTTTTTGGTCATTACTCCTTACCCCTTCCTTACATGTATCTGATGAATGCAGATATCAGATGATATTTATTGCAATAAACCACAGGTTCATAACCTTTTCTAGACCCCAAATACTACATAAGAAAAAAATCAAATGATCTCTTCCTTAAGAGTTAATCTTATCGGATATTAAAATGTTATTGCATATTTTGTCAGTTTATTATTTAATTAAGAATTATAAACTAGAAATATTAACGACCAGTTAAAGATTATTTATTAAAAAATTAAAAATAAGCTCAAAATTAATGTAGTGCCACGTATATCCCTTTCCGCCATTGAGCGCCGCCTGTGACCTCACTTCCGGCCCCTAAGCAGTCCTCTGGTGGAGGTAACGTGAGCAAAGTTCAGTTCATGTCTGGACGAGGCATGATTACCGCGTTCTAAAACAACTGAAGACGTATGTGAAAAGTCGGGAGACGAAATGACGACTTATTTCTAAAGGACGAACTTGATTATCCATTCCATGCTGTAAGTGAGTCATCACCATTTGTTCACTATTAATCTTTCATTGTCATCCATTAAATTCTAAACTATCATCTGGACTTGTTATTGCTTGGCCATCACGAATCCCCCCCCCCACATTGATAAGAAACAAGGAAAATTTAATGAGATGTTGTATATGCTTCTGAAAATATATATCTGCAGATATTTAACCCTTTGTTGAATCTATAATTAAATTTGATAGATGTCTACATAATTGATGTTAAATCTGCGAACCGAATTTTATTTATTTGATTTCTTAATTTTGTAATTAACGTGTTAACTTATATTCGAGCAGCAGAATAGACGGACTTACTCTAAACGCATTTTACACAAAAGTTGATGAAATAGAAATCTGCAGATTTGATATAAAACCTATACACCAATTTTCAACTATCTAGCTCAAAGGGTTTTTATGTTATCTTTGTCAAAGACAGGTGGATATTTAACAAAAATGAGTTTTTCGAACTGAGGGAATTTCGTCAAAATCTAGCATTAAATTATTTTGACTATTGGTATATTTTCTCTGTACAACGTAAATTGCTAAAATTCAACAAAAAAGTTTTGGCGGCCATTAAATTGATATAATATAAAAGAGAAAATAATTACGTTTTTTAGGAAAAATAAATAAATTGCGAAAAAGATCTACTACTTGTTTTTATTAAAATTATTTATCCCCTACTGTACATAACAAAAACAAATTCTGCAACCTTCTCTCAAATGTTGGGATAAATGGGACCATTTTTAAGCAGTGTGATTCAAAGAGTATTTAATAGCTATTTGACATTTTTGCAAAGATCTCAGACCTACAGTATAACAAGTAAACAAGCGAAAAATAAACTGATAGAAAGCATGAAAATAAATCAAACGCAAATGTTTGATTTGAATCCAATAAGAAACAATGTAAAATCCTTTCAATTCAACTTATTTTGCGCATTGATTCTTTCGGACGTTTTATAGAGAACTAGCTGATACTCGGCGCGCTGATGCTCTAGAAGAAATAATTTTGTAAATGCTTTTTGAAATTTAAAATAACGGTTTTGTTTAATTGGGAATGATGAAAAGAAGAGTATTTATTTTCGAATGAAATTAGATTTATACTTATTTTAATCGGAAATGAATCGATTCATTTCCGATATATAAAGGAGAAGCGTAAACAATATTCATTCTATTTTATTAACTTTATTATTCAAGACTTTAGGATGGGAAATATTCTTTTGGTTTTTCCATCATCAACAGAAACAAATAAGTGCAAGTAATAAGTATTCAAAGTTTCGTCGCTATCGGATGAGCGGTACTGCAGCGCATAAGACACATAAAGACAAACATTCATTTTTAGTTATATAGATTTTTTTTTTCAGATATATACGGAAAAATTGCTTCTTGTCAAATTTCTCGAAATAAGATCCAAACATAGATCCAGAGGCATTCATCCAGGCATAGATCCAGATTCATTCATCCAGGAATAGATCCAGATTCATTCATCGAGAAATAGATCCAGATTCATTCATCCAGACATAGATCCAGATTCATTCATTCAGACATAGATCCAGATTCATTCATCCTGGAATAGATCCAGATTCATTCATCCAGGCATAGATCCAGATTCATTCATCCAGGCATAGATCCAGATTCATTCATCCAGGCATAGATCCAGATTCATTCATCCAGACATAAATCCAGATAACATTTCAAAATGTTAAAAATTCACCACCCGACCCCTCTCAAAAAAAACTCCCAATTATACTGAGAACAACAGAAATGCCATTTTCTTTCCGAGCTGTTTACAAAAATAATTTGTTTTCACTCGGAAGGTCAAAGACACCTCTTTTTCCACTCGCTTCGTTTCTGTCTCCGTCTGAGCAGCGAAGACGCATTTAATAAGTTTCATCCAGAGAAGGAAAAAACTCGCTGCCCTCCGAGTGAAGGGAGAAAAATGGACGCTGACAAGCCATGCTCGGAGGGCATCTATTATTTAGCGTTTACACAGCGACAGAAGGCTTGTCAGGAGAGGTGATGGCTCGCGGCCCGAAAGGGCGAAGGGATAAAAAAAGGGGGGGGGGACATTCTTCAAAATCTTAGAAGCATAAAAACGTCATAGAGATGGCACATTCTCATCGTCAGCCCCTCATCCTTGACACCCCATTGTGATTTGAGCAAAAAGGGACAGAAAATTAACATCGGTCTATTTTTAAATTTTGAAATAAGAACATAAATAAAATATTTTCTGAATATGGAATCTGCAGATACAAATAAGACTTGATCTTTAAAGATTAAACTTCCGAAAAAAATGAATAGTTTCAAAATGTAACCTCATTTCTTTTCGGTATGTTTTGTTAAATTCAAAGTTTTAGAAAAATCAATACTTTTCGTTAATCACTAAATAAGCCATTTTAATTTTTTTAACAAAAAATAAAGTACAAGAATTAACATATTCCATTTATTTTAAGACAAATTTTATGAGGTCCTAACAATAACTTCATTCCAAAAGCATTAAAAATCGAACTGTGTGATTACGTACGCTTTGCATGTTTCAATCTCAGATCTGGAGTGGGAGGGACGGTATCAAATGCCCACTTGCAATGCTTTGGCCATTATTCCCATTTCAGTGGGAATTTTTTCCCTACTTAAGCCTGATGCTCTACGTTTTTTAACCCTGAGAGGTAATCTAATGAGAATGTAGAGATTTTTTGTTCCCTCTAAGTAAAAATTTTGTTTAATCAATCTTTCGTGTAAGTAAATTCAAGCAGCAAAAACATTATAATTTTTGAGAAGTTAAAATAAAGCAAAGAAAATTCTGAAGAATACAATGAAATCGTTTCATTCCATCGCAACTAATCTGGCTCTTGTGTTATATTAAAGACACCTTTCTATTCATATCGTTACGGATTACTAAATCCGTAAATTTAATGGATTCGCTTGTTGTGAATGTAGGGTGTAAATACAATCAGCAGGCAACAATAGAAAACCATGGCAACATTTATTAAGCACAAAGACGACAACTACATACAGCCGAGCCGGGCACAGACAACACACAGCAGCACACTATAAAAAACAACAGCCTATAAGTAGCAATCGACCACAGCACACAAAAAGGCCAGGTAGGATTCAGAAGAAGAATTCCCTTTGCTTCATTCTATGGCCTCTCCTAACGTCTTCAGTTCTCCACTGTCTCCTCTCTCTAGCTGTATCCAACTGTCGGCTCACTTCTACACGACTGGTTACTCCACACACAACTCGATACTTCATCCACAATAAACACCAGGACTCAGCACACGGCTCAATTGAACAATCACTTGAACTCCACTCAACGTTGGACTATTCCACCACTGCTTCGTTATCTTCTCGACGACTCGTTACTTGTCTTCGACTTCAACTGACTACATTTTTTCGGCCTTTTATAGTTCTTAGGAGATGGGCCAAGAAGTTTCTGAACCAATCAAGCATATCTCGATTCCTGTTGGCTGGATTGTTAAAGTTCTGGAAGTTTCCAGTAATATCTATTAAGTCATCAGGGTCAACACCAAGTTTGTCGCCAAGCTCTGAGATCACTGATGCGGCAACCGATTAGCATCATACAGGGATGATTGTAAAACGATTTTTCCAGTGATTGAATAAACTTGCCAGGAAGCAACAGTATAGGTTTTTCTTAATATACCAATCTTAGCAACTGAAAATCGTTCAAGCTTGTTGGAAACTATTTCACAACTAATAGTGTATGCATTTATTTCTGCAAAATCTATGTTTCTCTTTGCACTAAACCCAAATTGTTATAATACTATTGGAACGGTTATGTAATCCAATAAGTAAATATAAATGTCACATCAATTATGAAACAACAATTTTTTTCAACAAAATAACTTACAACTTTTTTAACAAATTACTAAAAAAATGTTCTAAAAGTTTTTTTACGATTTACAACTAGCCAAAGGGGAAAAAAATACGGCTTTTTGTTCTCTAAGCCCTTTTTCAACTATACTGACCATAAATTTGATTGAAAGATTTGAAACAAAAGTTATCAAGAAATGTTTTCTTGCCAATAGCAGAGAAAATCGTTTTTTCCCCAGAGGTAAGTTCTGTTTTCGTTTATGATCTGCATCCTTTTTTCTCTGAACAAATATAAAAGAGAACAGAGTCACTGTATTATTCTGATTGAAGCAATTCATTGCATTAACGATTTTGTTTACTAGGGTTCTAAACTTAGGAAGAGTAAAAAAAAAAGTCTTCTTGGTCTAAAAATAGAAACTACACACTTTGATTTATTTAATTACGAAAGAAACCTTTTTTTCTCTCTCTCTCCTTCCAATCGAGCAAGATGGCAGCTGGGATCAATGAAATGTCATCGGAACTTCGTTTCCTCCAATCGGAAATCGAGTGTGTTTGAAGCGCGCAAAACAGGAACTGGGTTGGCTTTTCTTGCAACAAATGTGATGAGAAAAGCAGAATAGTCTTTTCAGGAGTTTATGGATTGGATCAGCCGAACAGCTTTTCAATTTACGGTGATTATGAAGGGATTTTAATAAAAAAAACAGTGTTGGAATCTTTTGTTATATATATTTTTAAAAAATGCATTTTAAAGTAATGTATTGGAAAAACTGTGGTATAGAGCTTATCAAAAAAAAACCAATGCCTCTCAGCACGATTAGTGTAAAACCGGTTTTTGATACATCACATTTACATTAGAACACAATCTTACAACTCACCAGTTATTTTATGTCTTAATTCTTCTATTGCGCTTCCAGGTGTACCAAAAAGTTTGGTTTTGTCAGTTTTTTCTAAACTCTAATTTAAAGCTGGAATACCTCTTTGCACAATTTACTGATACCGAAGTTACGAGTTGAAGTGACTCAGCCGAGAGAATCTCAACTTTTATCTGTTTATTTTATTTGAAATTTTGTGTTATTTTTTTAATGCTTTGTTATAAAAATTATTATTTTCTCTTGACATGTAATAATTCTCACTTCTTTGAAGCTTGTTTTTACGAAATAAACGCTTTTGAAGAGTTACATATTTTACTATCTATTGCTCACACATTTTTCTCTCTTTCTCCTGTATTTGCATATACATAGAGAGAGATTCATGCTGTTCGATCGTTTTCATTTCAATAAATGAAACAGATTTATATAGTTTTCCTTATAAAACATTAAAAATGCTTAGATGGTTAATGGTTCTAAATAGGGATTAAGCTTCGTCTGAATAGGTGTTGACAACGATATGTTTCTTTTTGCCAGTGATTGACTGCGGGTGAAAACAGGAAAGGAAAAGCTTCGTTAATGCAGAAGAATTTACAGGGATTTTTCAATGGCATGTGTACTGTTTCATGGAATATTGAAAGGGATGAAGCTACAATTTATACACTAAAAAACAACCATTCTGGGACCCTATGGTCTGGTGGTAAGGTCTCGGATTCGGAGCTTGAGAGTTCCAGATTGGAACCCGATTCCACCGAAGAACCGTCATGTAAGAGGGTCTGGTGCACGTTAACTCTTAACTGGAGAGTTGAAAGTTTAAGACATAACTGAGGATGCGCGGCTACGAGACAGTATTTTCTTTACACTCGAATCATATTTTCTAATGAAAGTATTGGATTGAAAATCAGTCAATATATTCTTCAGACATTTTTCTTATTCTATAAATATGTTTTAGAAATTTTTCAAAATATTTTATCATTGAAAAAAGTAAATGCTTTGAAACATACATTTTTTTTCTCGATTGACATGTTACAATAAATAATATTCTTGAAAAAACATATTGCTTTATATTTTTTGAATCATATTTATTTTTTCAGTATACAAAGGTATATAGAAAACCATATCATGAAAAATTCAACTATTAGATGAAAAAATTTTAAAAAATTAACAGTGTGAATTTCATAGCACTGTTTTCAATCTCATTTTAAACCTACAAGTTAAGAACTATCACAAAAATCAACCTATAAATTCTGTATATATAACTCTTTCAAAAATCGTTATCACAAGAAAAAATTATCATGTTTGAGCATACATATATGAATCAGTCAAATGCGAACTTCATTCAAAAAAGTCTTCCGTACAATTATCCTTATCATTTTCTGCTTCATTTAAAAGTGTCTGGGGCACAGCCTTATAATAAGACCAGTAAACTGGATATTTCGAGACCCAAGTTTTCATGCCATCTGCTAAGCTTTGTTTATCATTGGGACACTAACAGGTAGGAGAGGTCTCAGTGACAGCACTAAAAGAAATGACTGAATTAATTTTTTAAAAAACTATAAGCTGAAACCAGTTCAAAAAGCACGGGTGTATTGAAGATTACGATACAGGAGGCTACCGGGCCAGTTCACTTAATTGAGCTAAAAATAGAATAGGGTGACCGAAAGTCCAGCGGTCTCACTGACCGTAAGTCGCCAGTTAAGGGTTAACAGCGTATTCAATTGATATATAAAGTGAGCAATTTGAATGAATTTATGCTTTCACTCATTGCATTATTAGCTATCACTGTTCAGTTAACATCTTAAAATAGATCGATAAATTTTGAAGTCGAATCCATTGTTTTATCAACTTGTTTCGAACAGCTAAAAAGAACCCAAACCCTGTTTTAATGAATAAGAGCATAGACCGCCCGTCCCCAGTTAGGTTAAATCGGTTCTGGCCAAGCGCCCTCATGCTGATGTGGTGTGAGGGGTGGGCGAAAGGGGTGTGCTAACGTTTTCGTCAAATACTTGACAGCGGTTCAAAAAGATGAGGTCCAAGCCAAAATAGCCCCAATGTTGCATTAAACGGGGACGTTGATGTAGCTAAACCAAACCGTTCTTGTTCTTTGAGTCGCGGAGACAGGATGGCTGCCCAAGCTACATCGACTTGATTCTTTGGCTCAAACTTATGCAGTACAACCAAAATGAAGTTTAGTATAGGTATATTAACTTCCCGTTTTGAAGCAACACTCCGGCTATTTTGGGATGGATCACGTCATTTTGAACCGCGGTAAGATGACCCCCCCCCCCTCTTCCCACCACATCACGCTAGCAGTTTAGCCTGACAGATTTGACGTGCAGGAAACCGATCCCCTTACACGACGGTTCTTTGGTTGCATCGAGTCTCGAACCTGAAACCCTCCGGTTCCGTAGTCCGTAGCCGAGATCTTACCACCAGGCCACCGCGGCCTCTAAAACATTCTCGAAACAATGGAAGCCCAATGGAACCAAAAGGGAAGCGAATAAGGTTGAAAATATTATATATCGATATCAGTTGAATCTGAAATTCGATATAGAGTACATGATGCTCTCATTATTTAGGTTTTGTGCACCTGAGGTAAAGTATCAGGATGATATAGTACTATCCACACATTGTATGGTTCAGTTTGAATTTTAAAGCCCTGAGAAAGCTTACTGGCACAGGAGTAGAGTCTCTTCCCCACGATCTGGGCGTCCCGGTTCGGGCATGGTAGTTCTTCATCTGTTCTATCTCTGAGAAGAGTGAATGTGCCCCCAGTAAAAAGGGGTTGTGCAGGCGAATAAGGGATGCGTGAGCGGCAAAGTCATACTCTTGACCATATTTGGAGCTACTAGAAAAAGAGATGCTCCCAATCAGCTTAAAATCGCTGATTTCGACAGCGGACTTGTCCATGACAAGTGCTATTAGAAACACCAATAATGATACTCTGATGTGTGATAATAGTTTGGAATATATTTATTCAAATAATCAATTTCAGGTAATTAATTTAATCAAATACCAATTTTTTTTACAATAAATGCATTTAAAAAGATTTTTACGTAAAAGATGCCCATAAACATTGATTGAGTCTTTTAATCATCTGCATCACACTGCTGAAACAAAAGAAATAGTCTCACAAAATTTTCTCGAATGTTCTCAAATAAATCCCCCCCCCCTCTGAAGGAAATTGAAGATCTTGGGTAAGGTTGCTAAAGAAGACGACTTGCATCAAAATCAATTACAAGATTCGTACGGATCTTTAGTTGTCGCCAATTGAGTGAATGATGCCCTCTTCAAAAGTGCGAAATTCGTCCAACGCCGGAATGAAGATTGTCAACATCAGTCGGAAGCCTACATCAGCCGTTGGATTGAACTGGGACTGCCGGGACGTCAGTCTTTGAAAAGGGGAGTAATGTTACGAAAGAATAGTTTTGCTTTCCCGCTCTGACACTGTCATCGTAAGGAAGAGAGATTGACAGTAATATGTATTGGATAGTGAATCAGAGGTCACAAGGCTTGGCGAGCATTTGGTGACTTGGCGACGAATGTTTAGACAAAATGGGTAATACCCAAAACATCGAGAATTTTCCCGATCCGTCTATTACGAGGCGAGATACATCCAGAATGCTCATGATTTTTTCCACACTCAACATTATAGATCCTTGTCCTGAAACTAGCATTTTTATTAAACCTTTTGTGTAACTAATCCACTGCTTGCCGTTAATATCATCCGAAAATTGAATTGCTATTTGAAGCCCCTTTTTTCCAGCCACAGTGAAACTAAAATTTTTCATAGAATTGCAATTGAAGTTACAAATTCAATTTATTTACAACAACTAAGCATTTTACTTTGTGTATTTAAATGCATGAGAATGTACAAACCTATAGACCTTAGTAAACCGCAAAACCTTTGATCAGGTTCAAAGTTTTGAAAAAAAATGCAATTTTACAGATTACACAAGATATTTAGCTTAATGTGCGCCATGTTTATTCATTTAGCTCTTTGCATTTTCTTGTAATTGAATTCACATATATTCTGAAAACTTGCTCTGTATACATTTCATTCAAAATGGGAATTGATTGAAATTATTTAAGAGTAATCTATTTAATTTGATCTAATATCAAATAAAATAGTAAACCGAGTTCACTGAATTTGAACTCAGCGTGTCTGGAACGCAAAGATTCCTTAAAACATCGAATTCGATTTTGACAACAAAACTTCTATACTTAGTGGACGATAAGGTAAAAAAGCATCAAAAAATTAATCGTTGCTAATGCAGAAATCATTACTGTGAGATATATTTAATGAAACCGTATCCTCCTACATTAACTATCAGATTAATACGATTGGTTTGCATTAGTCGCTCAGGTGAAGTTAACGAGTATTCGTCTAAAATAAGATCCATTCTAACAATAATAATTTGTGATCATCTCCAATAACGGTTATGAGGGCAATCATCGGAAAGATATTTTGGCGTTAACTGCAAGCTACAAACGAGCAATATTAGGGAAATGATATAAACTATGGTTAAACAATGACCCAAACCAATGCGTCAACGGCCGAATATAACCAGCGCCATTCGAAAACTTTTCCTTCAGCGCGATGGCAACAGCAGATACGAGCGTTGACGTCATTCACCTGCAATTGGAAAAGAACACATTATTTCGGAACATTACACGAAACCTGGAAAGAAAACCATCTTTATCCCTTCCATTTTCATCAGGTGCGACGAACTCGAAAGAATATTATTCGCGGCATTATGGCGGGGGAATAACCGTCCGAAAGACATTAAGCTTTGGAACATCATTGCTTTTCGGTTTGACTGTGGCATAAAGAGAAGAATGATCGGCATTCTCAGTTTATGAATAAAACGATTTGAATTCATCATAGAAACCGTCTTTTCATTGTTGAATCTGAGATGCCAGCAATTATGAAATAGCTGTTAATTGTAAGAATTTAACATTGACACGAAATAGATGAATAATATCTTTCAAAGATATTATTCATCTACTTTTCTCAATTACAGTATTGGAAGGCATTTTTTACAAACGCCTGGTATACGTGTTTTTGCTTGCAAATGTTTAATAAGTATGCCACTTAAAGTATGTTATATTTGATTAGCAGACATCAAGCGATTCTACTCAAAAAGAGAGCAACTTATTTTCCTTTAATGTTTACAGATTACTTATTATTTATTCATTGAAACAAAACTTGCACTGTATGTTCTTGACCAATTTTAGTCAAAGCTTTTTAAAAAGAAATTAGTTATTTTTGCTAAGTAATTTTGATATAAGAGCGTAGCAATTGCATTTTTTTCTCATTAATTTATATGTTTTGAAATAACATTTATTATTTTTCAATATGAAGTGAAAATTTCATTTTCGAACCAAAGATGATTTTAAAATTTTCACAATGTATGCTCATTTTGCAACAAACGTTTTAATAAAAGAAAAGAAACAGTTCTTATTTAACCAAACTCTGCTCTCTCTCTCTCTCTCTCTCTCAATTTCTGCAAAGTTAATCTCCTTAGCTTCATTTATATGAAGTATAAATATTTATGTATAAAAATTCAAATATATTTCATATATGAAATTATATTACAGGTTTGAAATGAAATTGTTAAGGATTAATTATGAAGTAAAAACATATTAAACTGTATCTTTGTCGGTAATGTGTATATTTTGAAATAATATTTGTTTTTTTTTTTAATTTCGAAATAAGAATACTGTTTTTTAACCAAAGACGATTTTCTATTTCCCCAATGTACTCCCATTTTGCAACAATCTTCTTGATAAAAACAAATAAATTATCACCAATCATTTTCCCAAACTCAATTTAATTAATTTTTGAAAAATTTTGTCGTCTTCTGTTTCATTTATATAAAAATGCATTGCATGCTTGAAAATGTTAGAATCCATTATATATAATGTGGTTTCAACACGAATAATTTCCATATTTTTTAAAGAACATATTAGTTTCATAACAAAAAAAAAACCCTTAATCATAATTTGTTTTGCTTTATTTTTTTAATCATAATTTGGAATTCATTTGAGTTTTTTCTGCATTCTGCGGAATAAATATTTTTTAAAGAGAGAATTTACGAATGGTGAAAATAGTTAACTACTTCATTATCATCGTGAAAAAAAATAAATGTATTTAACTATGATTAGAACCTGATTTTATTGGATAAGCTCCTTAGTTATGAATTGTGTGTTGTTCTTTCATAGATATCATTTATCTACTTTTATCAATTACTATAATGGAAGGCATTTTTACGGATACGAGTTTTTGCTTGCAAACGTTTAGTAATATCGCTAATAAAATATATTCTTATATTTGATTTGATGAGATCAGACGACTCTGCTCAGAAAGAAAGCAACTTCTTTCCCTTTAATATCTCCAGATTAATTATTATTTATTTATTTAAACAAAACTTTCATTAAATCTTTACTTGTGATGGGAATTGGAGTGCTTTCACGCATCGAATCGAGTGTTGTGCAAAAATACTAAGAGTGAAAATATTTAATATGAACTGTCGACGGAATACTAAACGCTCTTGAAGAAATACATTTCCATTAAAAAAATTTAAACATTTTGTTTTAAATGTGGAAAATAATCTTATATCTATGTATTTAAAATAATTAGGAAAACAAATGAATCAGTAATCCATACCCAGCTACCTCTGATTTCGCCAATTTTTATTTCCCTTTAGACTGGGCTGGCTGAGGCTGGGTTCAAATGGACCTGAAAATCATCAGCTATCTACTTTTATCGATAATTAATGTAATATTTTTTACAATCCTTTATGTTGCCAACTACTAAATATAATAAATGCTGAACCCTCTTTCAGTAAATAGAAATGAAGTAAAGAATTCTCTTCGGTCAAGCGTATGGGTTTGATGTTTAAACGCTCTTGTTGTACTCAGTATCGAAAAAGAAAATGGCAAAATCGTCATTTTCGTGCAGTAGTTAATAGCAAAAATAAAATCACACATCATTAAATACATATGCAAATTTTCTTTTTTTTTACTTTGCTAAAAATTTAGATCTCCAAATGGTTTCTTGCGCCTTCATAGAGCAGACCGGCTCTGCTCGTAATCTACAGTAGATCGCGATCTATTTAATTCCCACCTCACGCCCTAGACTGTATGTCATCAAGGATTGCTTACTCTCCATTTATGGAAAAAAATAAAAATAACGTAATATCAAAACTTTATTGCAGATTCTCTATCAGAAAAATCCTGGACTGAATATGTCGGTCACTGCACCTAGGCCTATTTGGGAAAATACTATAAAAAATACTAAAATTCAGACTATTATATTATCAGAGGCTACCTTCTACCACCCAATTATTTCTTCTTTTTAGTTATTTCTTCTTAAATAGTGTATCTTCTATTTCTTTTAAAGAGAAATAGAAGACTACTTTATTGTAATTTTCTTTACGGAGAACTTGATAAAATTTCTAGCCAAAACCGTTGTAGAGATGTCAAAAAGTTTTCTTTCATATGAATGTTCATGACACCTCGATAGGTCTTCAAGTGTCGTCAATCCCTTCTTCTCTATTTCGAGAGCTTTCAAATTTGCTATCAGCTTCAACAACTGGAAAGATTTCGCCAATTTTCGTCGCCAATTTCACAGTCCACCACTTTCAAGTATAACTATGCTATCAGAATGTTCCGCCATTGTTGTTTATCGTTTCAATATATTACTGCAAATCCGCATTTATTATAATAATATCGATTTCAATAAAACTAACTGAAATGTTTAAATTAATGTTGCGAAAATTAGCTATTAATGACATTAATATGGTTATATCGAGTTTAAATGCGAATCTGGTGAAGCAATAGGATTGGTTATTTCTATCTGAAAGCTGTGAAATCAATTTGTACAAAAATTAGTGGAAGCGAGCCAGTTGTTTATATTGGTGAATCTTTCTAAGTTTTTTTGTAACGTTATATACTAGCCACCTTTGGCTAAGCCCGGATTCGCCTGGATTATTAGCTATGTTTAGATTTAATTAAATTATTTAGACTTAACTTCATGACCTTAATTAAATTAAAATATGACCAGCTCACTAATTAAAACCATGTTATTTTAATGATGGTCCGATCAGCTCACTAATTAAAACCATATTAATTTAATGAGTGTG
>JAPMOQ010026581.1:1549691-1563437 GCA_026543055.1 Argiope trifasciata | reverse complement strand
AGGAGGGCTTCAGGTTCGAGACTCGATTCCACCGAAGAACCGTCGTGTGAGAGGGTCTCTTGCACGTTCAATCTGTCAGGCCAAACGTCTTCCCCCTGGTGTGGTGTGATGTGGATAGGGGGGTGAAAGCTCAGGTGTCATTCTCGTCATCTAAACGTGGTTCGAGATGAGGAGGGACGTCCCAAAATAGCCCTAGTGGTGCTTATATAGCTAAACTAATCTAAACTTTCGTTTTGAAATCATCTTACTAAAATTATATTCGAAAAGACAGTTAGATAAGCATTTTTCTGAATGAATTTGCTCAAAATTTGATAGAAATTTACAAATGTAGTGCAAAGACTGTTCATCCATCTAACACAAAATGCTTCAGTGTTATCTTTGAGACAGACAAATAAAAGGACAAAAGTAACACCAAAAAGTTGTTTTTCGAACTCAGGTAGGATAAACAACCTTGTGGTCCTACAAGATTCCCAGACTAATTTTCTTAACAATTACATTATTTCGTAAGAAATATTCTGTTATTTTCTGTTTCTGTTATTTCTTAAGCAGTAATAGTTTGCTACGTAATCTGAATTGTATAAACTTTCCTATTTACTTTGATCCTAGTTTATTGCGAGTCCGTGATTACTATACACGGCTGGAAACAAAATGATCTATCATAGTCAGAGAAAGTTGTTTTTTGACGTCTCGTTGCACTTATTTTTCATCTTTATTGATCAACTTGTCAACAATTTTCTTGTCACTATTTCTACGCCCCCTTTAGCACCAGCCGACCAACCACAGCACGGCAAATGTTCGGAGATTTCTTATTCAGCCAGAGAGCAAAAGTTTACGACTGAATAAATATGAGATGTTCCAGAAAAACGAATTATATTCCTTTGACACATCGGTCTGTAATAGGAATCGCAAGTACTAATTTTAGTACTTGAAGGGTTTCGTTCCTTAAATCTAATTTAGAAAGTTTCTGAAGTCTGACGGTTTGTCAAAATCCTGATTTTTATCGCTTCCACCCAATCCCTCTTCTGAAGGGTGCTATTTTCTGATCGCATAATTTGTGTAGAACAAAAGAAACCGATTCTCCGGGGTTGAATAATTGCTGTGTTCCCGACAGCCATATTAAAGTTGCAACGAATGAATTATATCGCCGGGAAATTGTCATGAACTGGAAATCCGGGAATCCCGTAAATACTAGATTCATTAATAATTTATTCGATATTTTGCTATGGAAATGAAAAAAAATAAAGTGAAAATGTAATCTTTTGATAATACTGCGCTTAATTAATGTACATTATGTCAATAGGTTTGAAGAGAGGGTTCTTCTCAGTGCCATTGAGAAAACAGAATGAAAAAAAAAACCTTGATTACTGTTTTATGTGGATTTTTTTTTTTTTGAAAACCAGTAGTTTTTTTCTGCATTGTGGTATTGATAATCTATACAACTTCATTTCTGCGAAAGTTTGCTGCACCTTTTTATTTGCTAATAAAAACTAATTGCAGAATCTTGGGATGAAAGCATCATTTTTCCTCTTTATTCAATTCTTCCAGGACATACAAGAAGTTATGTCTACAGAAGAAAAGTTTGAAAAAAAAAGAATAAACTCTGAAGGTGAAAAATGTCTGAAATAAAAAAAAGAATTTACTCTGAAGGTGAAAAATTCCTGAAATAAAAAAGATGAAATATTGTAGCAAAAATTACTGAGTTATTAAGAAATTTTGTCTGAAGGGGCAAAAGACTTGTCTTAGGTTACTTATTAGGCAAATCAAATGAAATAAAATCGGAGAAAATACTGATTTAACTATATATTAACCAGCATATTTTGGATTATTTTTTTCATCCTTCATGGTAACTCACAAGTGATTGGCTTTGTTGTAACAACAAATTTTCACCATTCTTAGATTTCTTTTATTTAAAAAAGTTATCTCACTCATTTTCTGTTTATGTAAATTGTGCACTTACATAAGAAAAACATATATCATTTTCATATATAGTTTGTCAAAATAGGCCAAAAATTTCAAATGATATGACCCCTTTTGCATCTCGAATTTGAGCCAATTTCAAATCAGAAAGGAAAAAAAATGAAAACGAAAGTAGCTCAAACTTAAGAGTGTTTCTATTTTTTATTTTAAAAATCGTAACGACTTTCCGAAATTTAGTGACATCATTAAAAAATGAAGTAAAGAATAGACATTTATAACCGAATTTCTTCATTCTTTTTTATCAATTCCTGAGATGATTATAAGGTATTGATAAGACTTGTTTAAATTTTGATGAATTAAAATAAGAAAAATTTCATTAAGGCGTAGCAAAAATAATATTTTTAAGAAATCTTATATCTTTAGATTTTGACAATGTTAAAAAGCATAATAACTATTTGAACAAACAGTGAATAAGGTCTAAAATTTTATAAAAAAACCCTTTTTGTCTTAGATTTCAGATCAGTTGTTATGAAAGAAAGTCTCTATGATGTAAATCCATTAGAAAGTAAAATTCACTTCATGTATTAAAGTATGATTTGGTGAATGAATATTTCGATATGGAAAGGAATTGAATGGTGAAGAGACAAACCGCCTGGTCAATGCATACGGATTTAAATAAGTAAATGTTGCATTACCGGGAAATATGCCAGATTAGCTAAGCTGTCCGTTATCCCATCGCCATTTAAAGCAACGTGTGAGAGGACCCACTGAAAGTACATAGCGTACTCCACGAACAGCCTCGAAATTAGGTCTAAGCTTTTCATGCTAATCTTGTTCCCCACTTTTTCGTATGACTGTTGAATATCTGTCCAACATATTTTATCAGAATGCCCAAATTTCTATGCTCAGCGTTTGCACTTTTTTCAAAACACGAACACTCCATTACCTTCCTTACTTGTAAAGACACCACATGCTCAAATTCCCACCTGCTTGAAATAAAAAGATTTTTATGCACATATTTAAGTATTCTTCAGCTTTTACAAAAGTTTTCACATTGTTTTTACAACTAAAATTTTGCATTCTAATCCTGGAAAAGAACAATGTGGTGCAGCATAGTCAACATCATGGCTCTTGTGCGAATAAAATCCAAAAAAATCCAAATCCCCACTTTCGTCCAATGAGAAAGGTGCTGTATAGAGGCACGACTGTGCTTTCAAATCCTAATGTCAACGAAAACAATTTCAGAGGGCGAAAACAAATTCAGAATTCCTTATAGATTTCAATAAGTTCAATCCTGAATACAGAACAATTTTCAGGATTTCTTATCAAAATATTGCCGCATTGACACGAAACCTTGCCGAGTCTGCATAGCTGAATGGTTATGACTCTGAACTCATTGTTTGGAGATCACGTGTTCAAATCTCAGTAGGCTTAAAATTTGTTTAAGTATCTTTCCTTGATTCATTTTTCCTTTATTTTGTGTTCTAGAAAATTCAGGACCTTTCTCTAATTTACCAGATAAGAGCTCTTGACTGTCTCCAGAAAGGCATTCTGGAGCTTTCCCTACATGTCTAAAAGCTGAGGATCTCTCAGTCACAGTTCTCTTAGTTCAGAGTTGAGCTAATTAATTAATTTCACTCTATTTCCTGTGTCTTTTTGAGCTCTATCTACGTGACAATATCAGCAGCTCCTACTTTAGTCTCAATGTGGGCGCTACTACCAAAAGCTCCACCATCTCCACTACCGCCATCAGTGTACGTTTGCAGAGAGGAAGGGGCAATGATATGAATCGTCTCCAGAGACATTTGTCTTGTCACTCACCTATTTTGAAACCTCCTTCACCAAAGAGATGGAGTCGAGTACTCTTTGGAGGGCCCCACCTGCTCACCCTCTGTACTTTGGGAAGCGTTCCGGTGGGTGTCACCGCCTGGCTATCTCTAGAAAACGGCAAACGGCTCTCTCCAGTTTTTTGAGTGGACACACCGAATCCCTCACTTTCCTACACGAACGGAGGATCTTTGCTGAATGTCCTGGGTGCAAGGCGGATCAAGCCTCAGCCATTTTTGGACTTTTTGGAGACCTTTGGTTTGATGGAGGTGGTATAGCGTAGCTATACCGTCTGGGATCAGAAACTGTTCGCCACAACTACGTGGCAGCAGAGTAGCACAGCTAAGTATTTATTAAGTGACAATAAAATAATGCCTTCGGAAGAAATCACTTTTTATTTTAAAACTGTTTAGCATCCATTCAATTCATCCAGCATAAAGACAATTTAACAATCAGAAAAAATAAATAATACACTCCGAGCAGATAACACATGCCTTCTAACATTAAATTAATACAGTTCAAGTAGAGAGAGCTAACCCTCAGAGGATTCTATTAACAAGGTTCAAGAGAGTTAAAGCCATGATAGCATTCTATTTAGAGATAAAAACCAAAGCCAGCTAGAACATCTTGCTAAATATTAAACATACCGGATGTCACCGCCTACCCGAAGACTTCCGATCACGTGATCAAAATACGTCACGAAAAAATTACGTAATTATTTGTATAAAGGGAGGACGAGACAATTTGCATTTTTGGTCAACAGAAACAACAACATCGGATTTAAGGCTAAAATAAATCTTGAGCTATCGATTGTCCTCCAACAATTCAGCCTTTGCTTTGAATTCTCCAACAGGAATGGCCCCCAACTTAATATTTTCTGTCTTTTTCTCTGTTATATTCAGGATATTAGGAAATATTAAAAATAAATGAAGATTTTTTTTTTAAATCTTGACACTTGAGAAATGTCAAATGCGAAGATAAGTCATGCAGAAAAAAAAGAGAGAAAGAAAGGCATGGTATTTAGTTAATTCACCTTTCCAAGTTTCAAGTGATGAATTGTCTTTCATGACAAAAATTGGCCCTTAATTCGCTTTCACCACTAGCTAACGAATCCTTGCGAATTAATTCTGAAAAAAAGCAGTCACCATTCCCGGAAAACTTCCAGAATGTGGGTCTCCAAAACAAAAGAACTTTTTGGGTTTCATCAGCTCCAACAAAAATTAATCACCATCAGCTGGATTGCTTATTGAATTATACCCTTTTGATTACTGTTTAGTATCCTGCTGATTGATGTTTTCATTTCGCATTCGTCTCTTAACGTTAAAAATGTGCACACGTTCTTGTAAGAGTCAATTTAATTCAAATCAAAGAATTTCTTTTTATAATATACTGCTTTTAGTGAAAAAATAGGGCTTCAATGCATCAGCAAATTTGAAAATGGAAAAATAATTTATGAATTAAAATTTTAATAGAAATGCACCACATCTTTAATAAAATACAAATATCAATCATTTGTACTTACCATTCAGTCACTCATTAGCTTTCAAAAACGTTCCAATGTAATCAGAAAACATGACACATTTTTTACTCAGGAAAGCTAAGTACATTAGAGGAGATAGAAAATATTTGAAGCATTGTGAATTATTATCCTTGAAATTTCAACAATGATAGTTAGAAATTCTTCCCTCAAGATATCATTGGTTCAAACAACTTTAGTTCATTAGTTTTAAATTAATTGCTTCAACGATTTGTATAACAAATGCTATTTATTATATTCTTTGGACAAAATAAGTAGAATTTTTTTAATCCGTGGACATCAATAGATATGGATCATCATTACAAACATAATAGAATTATTATTTTTGATATTCTAATTTGAACCTTTCTTACTAACCGCCAACAAAATTATTTTTCACTTAACCAATGTTCGGCATTATTGATCAACTTTATATTTCATTGAATTCAATAATATCAATAATTCAATATAACAGGAAAAGAAAGAGTACAGAATTAACTCAAAGTGCGATACCACGAATTAAGAAATTCCTGATTTTTCCCTTCAATGAAAAATAGTCCCATTTTAGAATTAAAAAAATATTTATCCTTTAATTTAATAATGAATCCAAAAAAAAAACTAAATAAGCTGATTAATTCTCTCATTGCGATAGAAATCGTTGTCTTCTCTGCCTCCTAATAATATGTCTGTCGGATCAGTCGGATGCCACTTGGTCATACCAAGCCGAATGAGACTTAACTCTTTCGAATGAAGGCAAAAGTGTGCGCCTTTCGTTGTGAACGAGCACCGTTCAAGTGAAAGGAGGAACACACACGACACAACCCTTTTTCAGTGGGCCGTCGAACTCATTCATCCACTCGCAAGTCAGAATTGAGATCCCAATCAGAGACCGACTCAGTACCCGCAGAGGTTATGGGAACTTGGAGGACCTATTGATTGGGCCCCGACTGCCATTAACAAAACTGCGGTCTCTATCCGAGACGAGGGTGGAACTCGCTACCTTTGGGTTGCGAGACGGACGCTCTACCAACCAGGTGACCGCGACCTTATAATAATATGTAGAAATTGATACAAGTGATATCAATAAATTATTCGAATACCGGAAGCGATACCGAATAGATGACTGTCGATAAACTCATAAAGAGGCCTTTGCAAATTGTTGCTGCGTTTTGAGTCCAAGTGTGTTAGAAATATAAATGCTTATTTGAAGCTAGAAAGAAAATTTCGGTTTTATTGCAAAAAGGGATAGGATTATAGATTCTAATGTATAGTTGCATTCCATTTTTTGTATAAATGTTGAAAAGAAAAAGGAAGCAGTGTTAACCCTTTGCACTCGAGCGGCGCCGATACGGCGCCCGGCCGATTCGAAGTGGCAACTCGAGCGGCGCTGCTGCGGCGCACGAGTGTTTTAAAACTTTAAATCAAACTACGCTGCTACGACGCTATGGTGTTTTGTAACTGGATCTCCTTATTTACAATATGCGATATTTATTTATTTATTTATTATTATTATTATTATTATTATTATTATTTATTTATTTATTATTTATATACGTTTGTTTCCTTATAAATGTTTTTCAATTACTTGTAATATGTTCGCCGAATTTGGCCAAAATCGTTTCGAGTTGCTGGTTCGCACAAGCGAAAAAGGCCTCGAGTGCAAAGGGTTAAGAGAGAAACACTTTACGGATTCTTCCAAACAAAGTATACGAGAGATAATCCAGTTTTCACCACCAGGTGGAGACAGGAACAGACAGTTATAGTCAAATGAGTATTAAACTGAGTTCATATTAAACAGAGCTATTTTCCGACGGTAAGGTATTTAAAACTTGGAGATTAAAGGCAAAGCTAACATAGAGCAATTGCTAAAGTTAAAACCATCTCATTAACTGAAAGGAGCACTAACTCAATACCATAAACAATCAAATTTGAGGTTTACGCTTGAAACTTAGAAAATCGTTCAAAATATCGAATTTTTCTTTATTGCTGCAAAATGTTCTCTGGTGCTTCAGATTTCAAACAATATGTTATCAATATTCGGAATATTTTTCGAGTTATAAGCACTTTTCTGGCGCTACTTTCACGAAAAACTCTAGTTTCGGTTTCCTTAACCTCATTTTACGAAGAATGATAGTTTTCTACTACGTTGCTTCATTCAACAAAAAATAAACCAAATACAATTATTTATGCATCAAAATAGTATTATAAAGCAGTGGATATTTTCTGCCTCCATCAAAATTTAATTTATAGAAATAAGTTTTTAATGCACAAAAATCACAAAAAAAAACCTATATATTTTGGTACCTTCATGGAGGCAGACAACATGAAGACGCATAGTAGGCATCATTTCCAACTAAATTTGTGTATCTTATAATTTAAAATTTAAGATATCATGTGCCAAAAAATATGCTAATTATCACATTAAATATTAATTAATTAATTAAAAATGAGTGTAATACGGTTTTTTCTCACTGAAATGAGTTTAAACATATATTAATGACCTACAGTGAAAAGACTGGATTTGTAAAGTTAAAATTTAAAAAAAATCTTCTAGTGTGTACATCGAATTTAAAAGTTATATCTAACGACTTTTACAAAAATTATATCTACACTGAAAAACCCTATGGCATTCTTTGTTGCTTATGCTGTTGATACACCTATTATAAAGATGCCCATTAACGAAGTCAGCGATTTTAAGCCTAGTTTTAGCGCTTGTTGTTTCAACAGGGCCATCTAGGATCAAGAGTATGCCTTAACTATTCAGGCGTCACAGCCTTTTTCAGTCCAGGACTTCCATCCATCCATATTATTCTTTCATCCATAGATCGTAATTTAGACTTGGATCAGAGAACGATTAAAACTTACCCAGTACACCACCCTGGGGTATTACTCTCGACATGGAAGACTTTGTGATCACGACAGATTTATACGTGCGCCAGACACCATATATACGGAGGGTCATCGACCTACTAGGTCAGAACGCGCAACCCAAGGAAAGCGAATTTAGCGTCCTTTTAACCAGGTCATCGTGGCTTCTTTGTTGGTTTTCTTTCGCTCGAAGACACATCGTTTTACTGCCAGAAGAATCTTGGGACCGCGCTGGCCTGGTGGTGAGGTCTTGGCTTCGGAACCGGAGGGTTTCAGGTTCGATACGCGATTCCACTGAAAACTTGTCGTGTAAGGGTGTCTCTTGCAAGTTAAATCCATCGGGGCCAAACGTCCTTTCTCTAGTGTGGTGCTGTGTGGAGAGGGGGGGCGCTCAGGGTTCAAAATGACGAGGTCCGTCCCCAAATAGCCCTACTGTTGCTTCACAACGGAAAGTTAATATAACTAAACTAAACTAAACCAGAAGAAACTCGGTGTTTTTCTAAACGAAATAACGAAATTACTCTTCATTTCAACATATCACTGTGTGTTGTATTTCTTCGCTTCTAAAATAAATTCTGGCTTTAAAGCGGCAAAAAATGGATTTCCGAATGCATAACTCAGATGTACGGACACTTCGAAATGAAAAGTAGGAAATTGATGCGCACTTCGAGAGAAGGCCTTTCAACGATTTCATTGCGATGCTAAGACAGTTCGGGAAGAAACAGCTATGTAAATTTGTTCTCAGCAATATAAATATATTCATCTGTTTTGAAATCAAGATTTATAGCTTCATATTTATGAGACTCTATTTTTAAATGCGAACTTCTCTCTTAGCGCATGGTACGCATGCATAAATAAAACTTTTCCCGTCAAGACGTCAAATGTTTTTCAAGCACCGTTTTGGTAGTGGCTCAAATGTTTCATTCTGAGATCGGAAGCAAATGTCATCAATTTTTTTATGTCTGACTATTTGCTTTGCATATAAATAGATTGTTTAGTTCTTAAAAAGGAAAACTTAAAAAAGACATCGTTGTGAAAAAAATTCGTTTTTTGATAATTCTGCAAATAATTTTTTCCAGCCTCGTGTTCTTTCTCTAATTTGAAAAAATGAAGATTATGCATCGTCATTCAAAATAATAATAATAATGGAATTAATTAATTCCATGATAAAAAGTAATTTTTTTCCACTGAAAATAAAATCATGCAGAATAATGAGTCTATAAATTTAAAAACTCGTGAACTAGAAAACAAAAAAAAACTATTTGGAGTCTTGGAGCTTATTATCTAGGTCTCTTAAAGTACCATTTCGCATCTTAGTTGCAACTCACAGTAGTCCGGTAATTATCTGACTTACACACGCTTGAAAAAAGGGAGTTTAATTTTGTGTGAGTGTGTGCGCACGCGCGCTAGTGTGGTTAATGTGGCTTTCAAACACGGTTAATTCAATCACAGGAAAGAAACGCTTTACTATCAACTCTATTGGGTACTGATAGGTTACCTCCTCTGTGATCTCAATGTTCGGTGACTATTTGACTAGTTGGCGATAAATTGATAAAAAATATTTGAATTTTGGCGATTGAGCCAATAGCAGATGCCTAATTTTTCTAGAACCTTCTCTGCCCGACTCCGGGAACTATAAAAAACCTACAGTCTTGAGCTGAAGACAGTCATCGGGAGGTTTAGAGCCGCAAAGTGAATCAAAGTTATATCAATCCAGTGAAGCACAATCATTTTGTGAAACTCAGCTGTGTGCCCGACCCTGGATTTATTATAGGAGTAGCATCGAGTCATGTCAGGAGTAGTCAGTCGTCAACTGGATGCAGCTAAAGTGAGGAAACAGTGGAGAATTGTGGATATTTGGAGAGACAGTAGATTGAATCCACGAATATTTCCTCCTTCTGCTGAGTTCTGTCACTGTTCTGATCGCTTTGTGGGCTTGGTTGTTATTACTACCGATTGCTACTTGTTGGCAATGTTACAAGTGTGCTACTGTGTATTGTTGCTTGTGCGAGTATTGGCTAGAAATTTGTTGTCTCAGTATTCGTGTTTAATAAAATCTGTCTTCTTTTGCTACTGAGGCCTGAGGATTGCGTTACACCACACGCCCACTGCAAGACTTGGTGACTTTACGGATCTTGTGTAATTGAAGTTCGTTGCACCAAATCGATGTTTATGGAATGTTATGTTGTGACTGCAGTTGTAGTTTTGTGTCAAACTTTGATTTCAATCAATTCGCATAAACGTTTATAAAACTAAAATAATCCTTTGTTAGAGAGAATACAAGAAAGTTTTGGGAAGTCTACGGTACCAAGATGTTGTCAGTAGTTGGAATATTTCTCGAATTATAAGGAATTTTCTTGTGGTATTTGCACTAAAAGCTCTAGTTTCGGTTGTTTTTTAAATTCATTTTATTTTTCCACTCTGTTGCTTCATTCAAACAATCATAACTCAACAAGAAATGAACAAAATACAATTATTTATACATCAGAATAGTATTAGGAAACAGTAGAGGCTTGGTGTCTCCATCAAAATTATATTTATGGAAATAAATTTTTAATCGCTATTTAAAAGTTAAAATGGCAGAAAACATCTTGCTTTTTCTATTCATTGTTGATGAAAAAATTGTTATAAAAATCTCTATAATTTTATAAATTAATTGAGGCAGTCAATATGAAGACTAATATTAGACATTATTTCCAGCTAAATTTAAGTCTAAGAAATTAAAATTTAAAATATCATGTTTCAAAAAAGCTGTTTAGCTCATTAAATATTAATTAATTAATAATTAGTGTAATATGTTTTTTTTCTCTATGAAATGTTTAAATATATATTAATCACCTACTGTGAAAAAATGTATTTTTAAAGCTAAAATTTTAAAAAAATAACATTTCGCGTGTACGTACACCTTTAATAATTCAGGAACAAATGCAGGTAGATGAGATGAATGAAATTATTACAAGAAAATGATTTATGAAAATCTCTCCATTTGTTTCTCTTACGAAAAAAGATAAGAAAAATCCTGATAAGAAATTTGAAAACGCTATTGCTATTTCCGCTACAAGCTACAAATCCTTTAAAGATGGCAGATCAAACTCACTGCGCCAATCCACTGTCACATATCCGCTGCTCAAAAAAATTTATGCCTCCATCTTTACAAAAAGAAAATTGATCTCGGGGATTTTGAATTGGAAAAAATCAAAATGTTTCCTTGTCGAATTGAAGTTGCTCCATTTGTTCCAGACAAACAAGAGAGCGGCATAAAATTTGATATCCAGAGCTTAAAAGGTCACGAAAAGAATAGGAAAAAATCAGTTTTGTCGAAAAAGTTGAAATTTACTGCTCTTTAAGGTATAAATCTAAATATCGATTTCTTAAAGCTGTAAGAACTGAAAACTTTACGGGATTGCTGAATTTTTTGAAAGGATTTCTGGTGAACGTATAGCAAATAGAATAGAGCCTCTTTAGTATAGAATAGAGCAAAGCTATAGTATAGAATAGAGCGTATGAAACAAAGTAAGGCCCCTTAAATATAATCTATCAAACGTATTTAATTGGACTTGTTTGCCTACTCAGCTTATAAAAACTTGATTTTGCTGAGATCAGAGAGACTTTCAGTCAAAAAGTGATTAATTATTCTGTGCAAATAATAATTAACCATATTTGATAAAAGTGTTCTAAAGAATAATTTTGCAAATACAATTTTAAATATTAACTAGAAAAATCTATTTAAAAAATGCGTTTCTAGAATAACGTAATCGTTTTTTTTTCTAATTTTAGAAGTGTCAAATAAATGTTGGGTGATTAATTAAGACATTTCAAAATTGAAATAGATCGCAAATATATATTTAATCATGCTTCTATTTTAGTCATTACAAAATTGCGAAATTACATGGTTAACTAACATAGAATATTGCCTCGTAGATTCAACTCCAGAAGACACGGGAAGTTGAGTTAAATCAATCTATTAGCTCAACTCTGAATTAAGAACCCTGTGACTGAGAGATCCTCAGCTTTTAAACAAGTAGGGAAAGTTGCAGAATACCTTTCTGGAGACAGCAAGAAAAGTCCAGAGCACTCATCTGGTAAATGAAAGAAAAGTCCAGAATCTTCTGGAACACGAAATAAAGGAAAGACAAATTTTAATTTTACTGGGATTCGAACACATGAACTCCTCACTATGCAGCCAGCGTCATAACAATTCAGCTATGCAGACTCGATAACATTTCGTTTCAATGCTGCAATATTTTTAGCAAAAAGAATGGGCAATTCGTCAGTCATAACTTCAACGCTCGTATTTCAAGCAGTAGATCCATCAAAGTTTAAAATTGTCTCTTTTGCAGATCTCTTTTCTTAGCAAATGAGTAGTTCTTCTAGGAGAAAAACATTCTAAAATATCTTGGACCAATTACTGGATATTTCTAAAATGGATCTCCTCGAAAGTAAAATTGAATAGTACCTTTACGTTATTTTACAGTACGTTTACAGAACCGTTGCTCTTTATGGTGTTTTGGGTAGAAGAGAAAGTTTTTTCTTTTAATTTAATGTTATCATAAATATTAAATATTGATTGTTATTACTAAAATTGATATCCAAAATGTCTTCCGATAATGTTATTTTCTCCATTCTAATAATGTTATCAGAACCATAAACTTTATTAAAGCCAGCTCTTGCACAAGTGACTCACATCAATTGCGCAGCAGCATTTTACATTTGAGAAGAAAAAAGGAAATGAAAGAAGTACGGAAAAATACAATAAAGCACAATGGATGATGAGGGCAGTCTCTCGCGTGTACGTGGTATCACGTAAACATGCCTCATTACTTTATATCGAGTTTAGATGTTCCATATGAAATCGAAAGCAGCTATTCTAACCTTTATCCTATTATAATTCGAAATGAGTGTGGCACACATTTCATTCATATAAATATAACATTCCTATTTGTATGCATATCCGAAAAATGCTGAAAAGCCATCGCATTCCATTTCGTGTGCAACCGATAATGAGACGGGGATATCAAAAAGGGCATTAATTATGAAGCATTGATTAATGCTTTATTTTTGTGCCATTTTCTTCTTCTGGTAAGTAGAGTTGAGAGTTATTCGTTTATATCTAAATATTTATAAATTCACTAGCTGGTACCCGGCGAATTACTGCCACCGAAAAAATAATATTAACAGCAATCAATTAATAATTCGGTAAAGTTTTGCCGAAATAGGATAAAACACGAACAAACAAATATTCATTTTTATTTATCAGATTTGTGTATTCTTTTAGGATTGTAAAGATGGTATTCTTTCAGAATGGTAATGAAAGAAACTATTGATTGTATCTCTTGATTCGTTTCATATTCGTTCGAAAATCTCAAGTTTAATTTTAGAAAATGGGATTAAAATATTTTCTTTCAAAATGGATTGAACATAGAAAATATTTTTATACCGTAAAATCTTTCATATAGCTGAAAAAAGTAATTTTTTGAAAATTAAGATACTGCAAAATTATTTGTTCTATAATAATTAAATTTAATTAAAATTTAAAAGCCCAGGATTGTTCTTCCCAAAATTTTCTCTCATAATCTTATACTATAATACGAGGAATGGTTGCCAAGTCGAAAATCGCC
>JAPMOQ010026581.1:1512395-1539691 GCA_026543055.1 Argiope trifasciata | reverse complement strand
GGCGATTTTCGACTTGGCAACCATTCCTCGTATTATAGTATAAGATTCTTTCAACAAATATTAAAGAATTATTTTACCTGAATTACAATAAGATTAAAAGTTGCTAGGCGCCTTTATACTTTGGATATTTTCTAATGTATGCCAATAATACGTGTTTGCCAGGAAACACATCCTTTAGAATCTGAAATGCTTGTACTGGAATTGTCTATCATTCTTCTTAAAGTTAGTAAGTTCTTTCATTAATGCAGGTTGTTGTGATCAGCGTTTCAAGCCACTCTACACCTAGTCTCTGGAATTGAGATCCGGTATCTCAGCAGGCCAGTTGAGGCTCTCAAGATCCATGTCCATGAAGCGCCAGTGTAAATAACAGCAAGAATATCTTACTGCGTATTATTCGTGAATAACAGCAGGAATATCTCATTGCCTTAAAAATAGTGTTAATCAATTTGTACTTATAAATTACTAGCTGGTACCCGGCGCGTTGCTGCCACCGAAGAAAAAATAATATTAAGTGCAATCAATCAATCATTAGGCAATGTTTTATCGAAACAGGATGAACGGTGCGACAGTACATAAAATACGAAGAAACAAACATTCATTTTTATACATTAGATTTGTTTACACTTTTAGAATTGTGATGCTTGGTGTTATTTCAGAATAATAATGAAAGAAACTATTTATGGTATCTCGTGACTCGTTTCATATTCGTTCACAATTTTCAAGTTTAGTTTTAGAAAATGGGATTAACATATTTTCTTTTAAAATTGATTAAACATAGAAAATATATTTATACCATAAAATCTTTCGTATAGTTGAAAAGATAATTTTTGGAAATTAAGATGGTGCAAAATTATTTTCACTACAATATTTTTGGTACTTACTGCGAAACACGCTAAATTTTAATTAAAATATGAAATCCCCAAGGTTGGTCTCCCTAACACTTTCTCGCATAATCTGTAAAAAAGTGGTTACCTCTGAGAATGACTTGCGTGAAAATTATGTACATTGGCTACAGAATATTAACCTTTATCTTTAGCATTTTTAGCATAATCTTTATTATTTAGCATTTCTACAGAATCTATTGTGTCTTCTCGAAGAGTTATTTGGAGATGAGTCCTTGGTAAATAGATTCGCTTGAGATCCGAACATATTTTTTATTTTAGATAATTGTACTAATCCCTATAGCCCTCCCGTAGGTGTAAGCGACATGCCGACCCAATTTCATCGCCAAGAAGACGAAAGAGACATACAGACAAACATTCCTTTTTATTTATATAGATTACTAGTTAACATTTTTTCCTTGTTCCGGATTAATAAATGAAAGATCAGAAGAGAACATCGTGAATAGTCTGAATCCAGTTTCTTAAAATTGACTTCTGCCGTTTGTTGAGTATTATTTGTGACTTAATTTTAACTGATTTTAGGGAATTTTAAACTTTTTTTATTTTAAAATTCTTTGTATATAAAAAAAAGCATAATTTATGGAAATTTTAACTTTTATCTAAAATTAGGATTATCTCAATGCCGTATTTAAAATGAATTTCTATTCGCAATCTCCTTGTCACGTGTAGCAAAATAATTTTGTCTTACAATTAAAATATCTTTTTCCATTGCGGCGTTTATTCTTCCTTCATATTATCATTCATGATATTCTCTTGTCGTTGTTAATAAATTAGATATATTCTTTATATTTTTTGACAATATAACAGGCGTGATGGTACCTTAATTGCCTCTAACAGTCACAGGATATGGGTGGTCACTTTTTTCTAACAGTTATGTTACACAACTACAATCCAAAAGTCGCGACTTTGATCCTTGGCGGTATTCAATCGCCACATTGGCGCGAAAATGCTATCCACCCCATTGGTGACTCAAGAAACAAATGAAAATCAGTTCTGGTTTTAATAAATAATTAAAAGGGGTCATCAGAAAATTCTTCAAAAATGGCGAACCTCATTACTTAACTTAAAACAGGGTCATTCTTACTCGAGGCCTTCGAAATCCATCATCATCAAAAACCTCCCAACTCCATCTTCAAAAATTATACGTTTACTAAAAAAGAATTTTTTCTGCTTACGCCGGTGAGAATTTTTGAAAATCCGCCCAATATTTCAAAAGTTACCACCAAGTAAATACCCATCAAAATCTTCAAAGATGGTCATTAGAACACTCTTCTTCGAAGCAATTCAAATAAAAAACTGGGAAATACGTTCAGACTTTTCCATTTCTCAAAACCTTATTACATCAAACAAACAATATATAAATTACCTTTTTTCAAGAATTAGAAAGAATTGCAATAGTTTTTAGTATATTCTGATCGTATTTATTCTTCAACATTAATCCTATGAAATCTTCAAAAGTCCGCTATCTGCCACACAGGGTTTTTAGCCAATTTTCCGTTCACAAATTTATCTTCGATTTTTTTTCAAATCTATTTTATAAACGATTATGGACGTTCATTTACTTTTAGTAAATAAATATCTGTTGAAAAAATCTATAAATAATCTAAGAAATCTTCGATTCGAATGTTGTTGTTGTACTCATTTTCAATTAATAAAAATGGGCAATTGACAGAAAATAACTATTTTTTGTTAGATATTTTGTCTGATGTTTCGCCAATATCCCCTTAAAAATATATTCGCATAACTAGAATTTTTACTTTATCTAGTATGACAGTTAGGGGTAGACAAAAATTCCAACTCGAGATTTCAACGAATTTCCCCATTTTACTATTTTCTGACTGACGGATAGACAAACAGACATAATGGCATATGTCTGCCTGTCTGTGAAAAAGATACCGCAAAAATGCGTTGACGTAGAGGAATGAAATTTGGTATACGGTCTTTACGGAAAATTTGCAAATTTCTATCAAATTTTAAGAACTTTGTCTGTCCAGCTTTTCGAATACAAGTTAATACGATAATTTCTAAGCGAAGATGATGCATAAAATTCGGTACTGAGATTTAACAATTATAGATTAGACTCCAATGAGTTTTGAGCTAAATCGAAAGAGCAGTTGACTTTATGCCTTCTTTGCATTCAGAAACATGTAAACAAAGTAACTTAAAAACGTAATCACTTAAATATTTCGTAACTATTGTACACCATTGCCATACAAGGCGCTCTCTGGGATAACACCTTTATTATAGAACATTTTCGGAAGATCACTAGCACTGATTTCTTGATAATTTCATCCACATGCCTTCGAATTTTATTTAGTCAAAATAGTTCGAGTTTCTGTCAGTCACTTCAGAGGGACAAGCATGTACTCCATGTGAGATGACACAAGCTATTAAAAATGACTTCATTTATCAGTGGAGTCATTGTCATTTTTAGAGACTGAACTATTGAAAAACAGCAGTTTTAGAAAATAAGAAATTATTCGAAAAGGAAGGCAAATGATTCCAGCTAAAAGGGCGTCTGCAAGAGAGCCTTATTACGTATGTAGTGAGTAAGAAATTAAAGGTCAGAATCTAAAGAGCCTCCTGTTCAGTAGTGTATCCGAACCAAAGGTATCCAAAAGTAGCCTATTGTGAGTAAACCATTCGGGATTAGATGCAAATTCAAGTTCCCTTGGAAATTAATGGTAATAAATGCGCATGAAGAAAATCGCAATGCTGATTTTCTTGACGGCTTGCAATGTTCTCAGTAATAATTGAATAATTTAGCAGAGGGAAAGATTCAGATAATTTCAATATAACTTGCCTACATATTTCTTGGTATGAGTACACAGGAAGAATTTTATATTTTATTGCAATATTACACTTTATTACTTTTTTACGAAGCAATCATCAGCGCAGTCAAAATATTTTGAACTAATATCTCATTGTCTTCAGTAAATATGACTTAAAATATCCCCCAAACTTTAAAAAAATGTTATATTGATGGCACGGCAACTATAAAAAAGATAGTCACTTGTCCTAGTAACGAATAGCCAACGTTTCCATAGCTTTCATCTGTTATTAAAGATATATTTAAAAGCATTCATTAAATCTTTGATATTGAGAAATTGTAAAAAAATGCATTGGATTACAAATAACAGCTTATTAAGAAGATAAAAACATAAGTAAGATACTACTTCCATACAGGAGGGATAAAACTTATAAAAAGAAGAACCAATAAAATATTTCAAAGCAGCATCAATGGAGTTGGTAAAATATACATATTAAATTTCATTCTTTGAACTTTTTTTCAACTGGTTAAATTACCATTATTTGAAAGCTTTATTAAAGAAATAATTTCATTTTTGTAGCAAACAGTATCTATCCTATATTTACAGAACAGATTCCGCCGATACTTCATAATTAAAATAAAAAGATGAATAAGAAAGAATACTTTTTAGACTTTATTCTTATCGCATTATGAAAACAGTTTGAGATTTCCCAATCTTGTAAATAAATCTGAGTAATGCGGACAAATTCATAGAATTTCATTCACTTGTCTTTGATTACTTGTGTAGCGCTTGAAAGCATTCATCTTTAATGGTTTTAAAATTAATTTTTGTAGATGAGCTATTATTTAGAAATTATCCTACATATTTAATCCAATTCTTTTCATGATAATTTTTATTTTATTTATATCATCCTAAAATGGGGCTTTTTTTCCTTCGTAGTGAATGATTGAGCTTTTGAAAGAAAGAAGCAAGTTGTATAATTCATTGACAGCAGTGTGGGAACTCAACTTTGTTTTATTATTGCAACTGGCTGCAGAACTTTGAAATACTCGAAGAAGCCTCACAAGAAAGAAGCCATCCAGTATGCAGTTTCCAAATCATCTAAAAGTTGGCATGATATTCTCAAATACATTTTTTAATGTGAGTAGAGGAAACAAAACTGAGTACGGGGGGATCGATGTGCATTTGCTGAAACTTCTTGCTGAGAAACTGCATTTTCAATATACGATACACATCGTGAAAAATGGATACGGAAAAGTGAGCCAAAATGGCTCTTGGATTGGATTGGCTGGTGCACTCGGTCGGGGAGAACTCGATATGTCAACGGTGTACTGCCCTTTGCTGGAGGAAAGGACGCAGGTCATCGACTACAGCATGCCCTATTACACTGTCGAAAGGACATTCGCCACTGCCATACCAAAGCCACTGCCCAGATATAATGTACTGGTGTTGCCATTTCAAATAGAGGTCTGGATTGCTTTCCTTGTTTCTGTCTTGCTCGTGCCCAACGTGCTTCAGCAAGCCTTGTTCCGAAAGCAGTCTTTGCTGGAGTATCTCATCAATCTGATCAGCTGCAGGAAAATGCCGGACAAGGTAGAGAGTTCACTTTCCTTCCGGATTTTCAATGGCTCGTGGCTCTTATCGGACACCATCATGAGATTCACCTACACGACAGTCATTCTGTCCTTTCTGACAGTTACGCCTAGACCGAGGGGAGTGAGAAATGTCCACGACTTGGCTGTTGCCATTGAAAAAGGTAATTTCAGATACATCGAACTCGCAGGCAGCTCCAATGCGGAATTCATGATTCAAAATGATTCCCCCGATATCAGGAAAATAGGTCTGGCGGTGATCCGCAACAACTGGTTCGAAGTGCTAGATTTTGGACAACAGATCGAAGACAACAAGGCAATTTTCGGTTCGCGTCTACTATTCACCATTTTGCACGGCAAACCACCGTTTGCAAGAGTTTCTATTGCGGAAGATGGTTTTGGAATATGGAGCACCGGAGTCATGATGAAGAAGAATTTCTGTTGCATGCAAAGACTTAATACTATGATACTCAGAATAAATAGCGCAGGCCTTTATCAAAAATTCATAGATGACGAATCGTACCAACGCCAGTTTTACGCAAATACAAATCGGACATCGGATGATGGAGTGAAAAAGCTTGGCCTGGATTCGTTTTCGGGAATTTTCTTTTTGCTCGTCGTTCTTCACATTGTTTCTCTCTTCATATTTGCCATGGAACGGTTCTACTACCGGAGGAAGAAAATGGCGACGAGTTGAATGGTTTCCCCTTGATCATTTACGAGCTGAACTTGCTGTTGTCGATTTACATTTAAAAAATATCTTGACTTAAATTAATGTCTTGAAACTATATTACATATCAAGAACTCATGATAAAATTCATTTTATTTATCTCTACTAGCGAACTGATTTATTCATTATGCTCTTAAAGAAATAGATAATTAATTATCTATTTAGATAATTAAGTAATTATTATTAATTATATTAATTAGCTTAAAGTAATTATTATTAGAGTAAATTGATTATTTATTAGATTAATTATTATATTTTAGAAAAGTATAGCAATGAAAAATTTATTGCATGAATGCTGAAAAAATAGAAAAGTTATCAACTAAGGGCAGATATCCTCACATCTTGGTAATGATGTAAAATCCTTCCTGCAAAGTTTCATAATTAATTTATTGCAAATATGGCAACACAAATTTTTGCATAAATTTTATGTTTATTTTTAAAATGCATGAATTATACCCATGCATTTTTAATCCCCACATGCAATTTAAATTTCGAAAAATAGTTTAAGATATCCATCAAGATTCGGAGGATATTTTTCATATTTTATTGTTTATATTCTGTTTTTTTATTAATATGATAAAAGAATGAATAAAAGCTAAATTAATATATATCTGTAGCCTTTAAATTAAAAACTTATTTTAATATTTATTTACAAAAACCGATTGTTTTAGAGAAAGACATTGTTACAATTTTTATTTTCCTTTATAATATTACATAAGTTGCATCTTAGAGAGTAACTAACTATTATCTAAGTATTGTATTCAAAAATATAAATTTTGTGTGCAAAATATGAAATCATCTATGAAATGTTTGAACTTTTTTCCAAGAATATTTACATCAAACAATCATAAATCCACTTCTCATCTCTTCTTTATCATCAAGTCCATAGTTCATCACATTTTGTGTAACACAACGTGCACGAATTAAAAATTTACTTAAGATATCTTAATTATTTTTGAGATATAATGATACTTGCAAAGTCTAACTATGAAAAAAAAACTTCTCCTTTAGAAAATTTAGCATTTAAATTTTTAAATGCTTCGAAATAAAAATTACTTATGTGTCAACAGTTTGCTATAACTTGGCTTCTAATTGACACATGTCTACACTTATAATAAAGCTTAATGTGTATTAGTGTGTGGGTGGGTGTTGGCACTCTACAGGCCAGACCGTTTCCCTTAGAGCTACCAAATTTGGCATGTGCCTACCTTGGATACCGGAAATGTGCACCTCAGAGCGATTTTTTTGAATTTTTAATTAGAATTTTATTTAAATGAAAATTAAGGAGTATTTCCGTTATAACTTCCGAAAATATTATCGCACAAACATGATTTTTACTTCCAGCTAAAGATTAAAAAATTACCTCTCTATTGGCTTCAGTGTTTTAACATATAACTTAAATTTCTATTTTAACGAATTTTTAAAGAAGTATTTTAACCCTATTTTTCAACAATATGTTTCAGACAAAATAATAAAATTTAATCTGCTCGAACACGCCAATCGGAAAAAAATAGCTTTTATTAACATGTTGCTATCATATTGAAAAAAAAACTCAAATTTAAAAAAATCAACTATTATTGCAAATTAAATCTTAAAAAATGTAATTTTTAGCATGGATTGGATAAAGTAAAATAAATATTAAATATGATATTTGCTAAAAGCATAAGTGCAGCACAAAGGTTTCAATGATCATTTGCAATATCTATATCCTTAATATCAATAAATCATCTTTATTTGTGGTAAACCTGATTGAATTTGTACAAGATACGCATTCTAATTCGGGCCCAATGTGTAATTTGTAAATCTTTAGTAATAGACGTATATATTGTTGAGCACAGTTAGCTTGGTCTAAATGAAATAAATAATTACATTTTATGTAGCTTGAGCCAAACAATGCATTGATGAGTAATGAGTTTTAGAATTTTTCATACTTTGAATACTCAGCACTTGTTAAAACGGTAGCATAATATTATGGAATAAATATAAGATGTGATATTTTCCACAACAGCTGATTGCAAATCTGAGAGATGAGGACAATGAGCAAATAATCGTAAGACTTCTACAATAATACCAGCTACCTGACTACCGAAGTTTGAAGTTAAATATACTTGGCTGATAAGTTGTGAAGCGAGCAAGGTACGTAAGTATGTAATTGAAAATTTTAGAATGCATTACTCATTGTAAACCAACTGGTAGCCAATGGAGGCTAGTACAAAAAAAAACGATATCACTGGAAACAGAAACATACTTTTTTTTAAACATGCAAAAAATAAAAATGTAAAATTATATTTTTAATCTAGTTGGATACCATAAATAGGAGGAAATTTAAGATATTTCCATGTTCTTCTGACTTTTCATTAAGGGTATTTATTGAATTATTACTAATCCATAGTCAATATCTCCAAGTTTCATCTAATAATTCAATTTTAAACTAAATTTTATTTCTAATAACACGTGCTGCGTATATAAAAATAATAATAATTTGGAATCTTGTTAATCTTACCAATCATTCTTGTTACATTCCTTATTTTTGTTTTTTTTTGTATCCACCTCTGCTTTATTCATACTGATTCAGATATTGTAAAGTTTTGTCCGAGATCTTATCTTATTTACTTTAACTTTGCTAACCTGAATATACATCACTTATGTTGACAAGGTTAATGAACTCCAGACAGAGCCGACCTTCTCTGTGAAGAAATCATTTGAGGCCCTAATTTTTTACCAAAATAGAAAAAAAAAATTAAACTAACATTTGCATATTTATTAAATAATGCGTGATTCTGTTTTTGCTATTAATTACTCCAGGAAAATTTTAAAATTCCATATTTCTTTTTGGATACTTCGTACAGCAAGAGCGTTTAAGCATCAAACCCAAATACTAGACCGAAGATAATCCTTTATTTAATTTCGATTTGTTGAAAGATGGTTCAGAAATTATTTCATTTAGTCACTGGCAATGTGAAAGATTGAAAAAAATATTACTTTAGATAGAGATAAAAGTAGATAGCTGATGATTTGCGAGTCCATTTGAATCCAGCCTCAGCTCCGACTTCTGGACTCCAGGCTCTCCCCTCTGACTGAACATGTCTGATGGGGATTTCCTTATTCATAGATGAACTTTTCCGACTTTTTATCACTGCGATTTCTGTCAAATAAAGGCACCAGTCGATGCTCAGTCAGCCATATGGAAACAAGCTTGTAGACTTTTTGCAAGCGTAACATTAGTATTGTTCAAAACACTGTATTAATTCTTAATCCCAGTGGGCGCCCTTCAGTCATGGGTCCTTGCCTCACTCCCTCACGCAGATGACCGGTCCTGAATCAAGACCTTACAAACATTATAAATTTCTCGAAATCAATCTTGATTTCGCAATCATGTTACTTCATTGAAGTAATAGTTAGATTTGGCTGTTTGTAGTTCAAGAATTATGGCCATCTTTCACCAAATCGGGTCCGGAACCATAATCCTACCTCTATCAAACCACGCCAACCTATTGATAGCTTAATAATACACACTCTACTGGTTAAATAATGCCACCGAACACATATGCGCTTTCAATTTTTTCGAATTTACACCTTGCGAATTCGATTTTTGTTTACACATGAGGCAATAGTGATCCAATGGTAAGGATTCAGCAATATCAGGTAAATCCATTCTGCAAATGATATTTCGCTTTTCAACTTTGGAAATTTTCAAGTTTAGGAGCTCTCTTTATTGGTTTCCTGATACTATATCAGCCTGACACTTTGTAACAGGTACGCAAAATTATCAGTTATACAAAATTTACGCGAATGAAGAGGATCATAAATTTGGTTTCAGTTTGGACTCGACAGATAATCTTCAACTGACATCTTTTTCTTTTAGAGTCGAATATTATTATGTCAGTCTTATGGAATGAAGTAGATAGGATCTAGTTCGGCCTTGTGCTTTGGTGACGTTAGGAGCGTTTGATGCTTTTGTGATTGTATATATTTTATTCCTATTCGTAACTATTTTTTTCCACATATTGGTGCACATTTGCGGCGACTCTCCACAGCGAAACGATTTTTGTTTCTTTATTTATTATTATTTTAATCAAATCTTTCTTCGATCATGGAGTTGGCCAGTCCCGATGTGAGATGGAGTCTAAATTAATTAGGGCAAATCTGCCCGCACTACAATTTGGTGACCCGCTAAATGAATGCAGTTTTTGGAACAGGCCGTTTGTTACGCTGACGACAGAAGAATTGGGTGTATAACTGCCAGTTTGAATTTTCATTAACGCCCATACTATCTACGTTTTCCTCTGAGACTTGGTAGGTAAAATATTTTCCTTTCCTTTTTTAAAATTGCTGTTGTATTACAATCTCACTTGAAGGTAAGAAAAGTTTATATTTTAAGATTCAGTCAGTTTGAGGTTCGAATAATAGTTGTGATCAAGTTGCTATTAGAATTCCAAATTTTTGGCTTAATAATACTAAGCTATTCTTTATACATCTGGAAGCTAGTTTTAAATTAGCAGGTGTTACAGTTGAACAAACTAAATTTGATTATTTAGTTGTCGCTTTGTTTCCTGAAACTCTTTCGCATGCTACAGATATAGTGTGTGAACCACCACTGCATCCTTATATGGCACTTCAGAATATATCAGAGCGTATCATCAGATCCCCGTACACCAACGACACATTCACTCAGGAATATCCATCTTCTCCTATACTAACAATATTAGCAAAGCGTTACCATTCCTCTTCTCAATCAACCCTCAAAACTAAGCTTTTCCTCAAAAGTGGGATTCCAATATGGTATCAGTACACTGATTTAGACCAGGATTCGGTGATAGTACATCAATGTGGTACATGGCATCAGAGTTATTACTTGTGTTAACATGATACAAAGTATCAGGGTAATACTGTTATCAAAGTATACAACATCACGCAATCCTAGTCACTCTTCTGTCTTTGAAGGCATGTGTTGTATTGTAATTACCTATATGTATTATTTCTGATCATTACTGGAATAAAAATACTTCTAAGAACATTTATGTTTTCTTGTAATGTTTAATAACTATACAAGATTGATAACATTTTCAATGAATCTATCGTTTTTATTCTCAACATTTTTTTTTCATTTGAAACAAACTGGTTCAAGCAACCAAATTATTATTAGAAAATGGATTGAAAGTGAATAGAAATTAAGAATTGAAGATAAATTGAATGTCCAGAATATAAGATATTTTTAAAAATGTAATGAAAAAAAAACTATTTGCAATTTTTTGCAAACTAAATTCAACAATATTATAATATCTTAATTGTATAATGAAATACTTAAAAATAAATTTTTACTCTTGCTCAGTCATTTTTTGAATCTTTTAAGAATCTTTAAAAGTTTTAAGAATCTTTTTTTTAATAATGCATTGCATAAAAGAGTACAAAATTAAAGGCAGCAGCAAAATTTTATATGAATTGAGAAATTTGGGTAGAAGTAGGAATTTTCAAAGCCAATATCTGTTAAGAGGTATTAATTTAATACCTGTTGTTGGCACTTTACAAGCCCGCTGACAGAAAGCTGTCCGCGATGTAAGCCTAAATTAGCTCCCTAGCCCCAACTAGGAGTACGAGTTAGCTACTTCAAGATTCACATTCGCTTGCTGTACCCCTTTTCAAAGGGAGGCCCATTCACATTACTCATAGATAGAACATAGAACAACAACCATACCCGAACCGGGACTCGAGCCCAGGACACCAAGAAGACACGCTACCCCTATGCCAGGATGCCAGCCTTATTTTAATATCTATTGGCGATAAAAAAAATCAGTTTTTAGATACACCAAATAAAAAAATTATCTTGAGAAAAGTCAAATCCGGTATTAATAATAGTTTTCTTCTGTTAATGCAAGACCGAGTATCAACTCAATCCAGTACTTTTCCGTTATCAGGGAGCAAATGTTGCCAATATGAACCAAACGCGAGCCAAGTCGACAGGCAAAGCATAAAGCGGTTGTAAGAAATTAGGCGGAATCCTACATTATTTGGTGATTTCTAGCTGTATCTCAATCCTAATCTCGGAGCCAGTGTGAGAACCGACACCCACTTAGTATTCGCCAAGAAAAGCTAGTGACTTTACATCCATCATTTGTTTGGCGCAGTATAGCCAAATTTGGCTCTTGCACCATTAAATCCAAATATCTAATCCAATCCGACTAGAAAAGAGTCAGTTACCTACTGTAGCATCATTGATACTGAAACATCAGTACCAATCTGTACCTGATAGAACAAAATCAAGGTTCAACCTTACCGTATTTCTTTATTAGACTGCTGTTTGAAATGACCATACTCGTCTCAAAATAGACCTCATATGGATATAAATAGAGACATTAGTTTATTCAAAACCATTGTTTCATTGAATTTATCTCATAATATTTTCATTTTTCTTCTAGCTAAGAGTTTGCCTTTAATCTTTAGAGTAAGCACTGAAAAGAACAAAAAGTCTTTCTGTTTTCTTAAAGAAAGAATGAAGGCAGCATTATGGCGTACATTTGTGATCACATCGTAATTTGTCAGTAACAGCCTCTAAAAATTGATGATCAATTTTATCTAGCGGATATGTTACGCGGCTGCAAATCGTAAGGAGTTCGATCCTTGGCTGAATTCAATCTCCACTCTGACGCGATACCATAATAAAACTCGCCTCAGAGAGGTAGTTTCTTTTCATATCGCATAGTTCATGGAAGAGAGGTTTATTTTGTTTGAATAAAAAATATAATATTATAAAATTTTGATTTTAAGCTTCCCTACATGAACATTTATTTTAATTTACATATTTTAATCATTCTTCATATTTTGAATTATCATTTACAACTGTGTAAATTCCTGATAACAAACATAGAAAAGGTGAGAATATATGCTTCTAATTAAAATCAGCTTTAAATTAGCATTTGTGGAATTATAATTGCTTTTTTAACACTCTATCAAGCGTATGACAAAATACAAATAACTAGAAATTCTAAGAGTTAAAACGAATTGATAGCTTAGAAATAACCAATACATGTCAGAAATTTTTTACATGTTTTTTTATTGAAATATTTATAAAATCCCCGTGCGCCACAAAGTGTTGTACACGGGGCTTACATAAGTAAGTATTTAACACATAACAAAAGAAAAAAAGAAATTTTAACATTTATAAAGGATTAATATAAGAATAAAATAAAATAAGAAAATTTAAGTTTAGAAAAATAACAAATTTACAAAAATTTTCTAGAGCACTTCTCGTGAAAACAAGTGGATGAAAATTTGGAGGCCACTTTTTATTAATGGCTTGGAGAGCCAGTCTTAGGTTCTGTCTTGCTCCGGAAAACTTGGAATACAGAAGGAGCACATGTTCGACATTTTTCTTGCCTTCAATGTTACAATCACCGGTAGATGATGGAGACGACTTAAATATATATAGATAGCTTTTAAAATTTCCCTGGCCAGTGAGAAAGTGGGTCATTCAATAATTTGTATTAAAATGATGGCATGACAGTCTCTTATTAATGGATGGGAAAAATTTCTTTGTTAAGCTCCCTTTATTTGAAATGAGATTTTCTTTATTCCAAAACACCAGCATGTTTTATCTCATAATCTTCCTGTGAAAAGATTTAGGAATGTTAACCAATATCCATTTCCCTCTTAGTGGCAGCTTTTGCGAACCTATCGGCCCGCGCATTCCCATAAATATCCGTATGACCACGAACAAATGTAAAAACTATCGCGATATTTTTATCTATCAGGCTTTTAATTTCTTTTGAATCTCGACGATTATGTTTTTAGGGGAAGAAATACACTTCAGAAAATCTGTACAAATGAGATAATTTGAGGTTAAACTATTTTGTTCGGTAATCCATTTGATGGCGAAGTTCAAACATAAAAGTTCAGCTATAAAAACTGTGCATTCATCAGGAATTCTGAATTGAAAGTGCTCGGATTCAATACCACTTCTGAAAACAACAAATGCGAAGCCAGCTCCTCCATCAATTTTACCACCATCAGTATAGCAAATAAAAGGAAAAACATTCTAGATTTTGCGACTAAATTGAATTATTTTGATAGCTGTTCTTTCTAAGGGATGAGGGAGAAAAGATTTATTCTGTCATATTTATTGGATCGGAATACTGTTACACTATTAGTTTGAGGAAATCACTATTAATTTGAAACAGCTATTAGCTTTCCAAAGCATAACATGAAGAATATATAAGAATTTATTGGAAGACGTTCCGAAGTTTCATTGGAGTTTTATTTAATTTTTCATCTTTCAGTATCATAATCTTACTGATCAAATGTCTGGCAGTGTTTGCAAAGATATTAAGTATTCAATTTGTGAAATTTCTTTGTAAGCGATGCGATTAATTAGAGAAAAGTCGATGGAATTAAGATTAATTCTAATTATTTTAGTTTCCTGCGGGCAAATATTCAAGTCGTAACTGAAATCTGAGATATGAGGGTTTTAAGTAGCATCTAGGATTAACTTCTTACTAAAATTAAAAAGAGTAAGTGTATGTAAATTAGTCAATTTTTTTAAGAAATTTCATTCAATTCTTAGACATTTAGATGAATAAAGTGAGCGTCTTCTTCTGTACTGTGCAATTATTGAGCCTATAATTTAAAATATTTCACTGCACTTTCACACATTTCTTTTTTTTTCCTTTATAAAGGTTAGGCAGAATAAATTATAACTAGTCTCTGATGGAAAAAAATTGGATTTTTTTAATCATTTGAGAACATGATGTTTTGTTCATTTAGGGTTTCTGGAGCCTCAAAATGTGAAGGCAAAAAATTTTTGAAACCTCAAAATGCGTCGGCTACAAATAAACGATTTCTTCCTTTTTTAATTTGGAGTCGGTTTTCATAGTATAGCTTTCGAAATATCTATCGTCAGCTAATGTAGTTTTATTTTGGAGATAGCTTTCACAGTATAGTTTTTCCATTATCTATCATCTGCTAATATAGTTTTATTTGAGGTCGGCTTTCACTGTATAGCTTTTGAATTATCTATCGTCTGATGCTGTAGTATTTCCCTTGGAAATCGCAGTGTTATTGCTAATCCGTGCCTCGTCTTTTTAAAAAAAATAAACCCAAGCAAGAAATATTGTCTCTTTAATTCGATACAAATTGTTGTTTCAGAGATAATTTCTACTAATTAAAATAGGATTATTAGAAAATAATACAAAAGCTTGTCACATTTAGAGATTTATCGCCAACTAAAGTGTCAACTTGATTTCCAAAATATACATTCTCTACCTTCTTAAGAATTGTCTTAATTAATTTAAGTTATTAACAAGTTTAAACGGGTTTGAGAAAATCACGATACTATCAGATTTCGCACCAGTTGATATTTAGAAAAACGATGGGTTTCTTTCATCCAAAAATCGGTCGATCTCCAAAACTTTGTTTGGCAGCCAAAAAAATTCCGAAATAAAGAGCAGGTATAGTTAACTTCAAAAAATTCGAATTCCATATTTTCAAAAATCGTCAATTTTTAGATCTTCCTACGTTTGAAAAACACTATTGCGGTAATATGTTTGTCTATCTGTCAGCCGGTGAGAAAAATAACACACAAACGCTTTGAGGCGCGCAATTGAAATACGGTATATAGTCTTTATACCGACTTTGAAATATGTTACATATTTTGAGAAAAGTCGATTGAAAGGTCTGACTGCCCCGATGATCAAATATAAGTTTAAACAATAGCTTCGAAATGAAAAGAGTTAGATAAACAAAATTCGGTTTGATAGGTGTCTACATCTGTAATGTAGACACCTATCACCTATTTTGAGTTATAAATATATATATAATTCCTACTTTTTTATATTATTTATATACATCTTATATTATATTATTAATAATTGGGTGTTACGTCAGTAATCTCAGAGCTTGGTGACCATTTGGCGACTTGGCGATGGATTTGGCGAAAAACTCGCCAAGAGTCATAGGACATATTCTGTAAAAATAATGAATTTTTATCAGATTAATGTTACGAAATACGTAAGGTTCGATAATTATAAGATTCATATTTCGAAACTATTGTGCTTTAATGCTGTAAGGAGCCTTCTGCTCTTTACTCAGGCCCTATAGATTTTTTGCAAAAGCTCTAGAGCTTCTTTTTTAAAAACGTAAGAGGATTACACGTTTATTTGAGAGTATACAGTAAAGTTTTTTGGAGACCATTCGCATTTGATTTTGGTGTTAAAAGTTATTTCTGAAGTGACCTGGAACCTCACAAGTTTGAAGATAGCTCTTCGACCAAAGCAACTCCTTGTTCCAGGATAAGATCCTCTGGATCACATTAGGATATCTCCTAAAATGTATCAGTTTTTGAGAGAACTCCCTAAACCTAATAATCTAACTGTGAACTTAAAGCACTGTGCAAGCAATAGTCTTCTGGATAATACAACGGTTTTAATATTAAATTAAAGTTCCAATTTTAATAAATTTTTCAAAAAATATTTCAATGGTATTTTCCAATTTTGCACAAAATGAAATAAAATTTAACCTGTATGAACACGTTCAGAGTCAGGGGGAAAATTGGATTTTATTAGAGCATTCATTGCGAATCCTAAATTTTTTGGTAGAACCTCTGTTTTGTGAGTCATATTTAATAAAAATATTCTTGAGACATTAATATTTTGTATAAAAAAGGCTTCCACTCTTTTGCATTAAAATTGATTGAGTTATGATTATTTAAATATATGTTTTGTAAAAAAAAAAACATTGTGATTTTAGGCCTTTGCATCAATCGATTTGAAGAAAATAATCAATCAAGGCTTGGACTATCACCGAAACTCAGTTATATGAGGAAACAGAGAAAATTTTATTAAATAATACTTTGAAATACAGTCTAAATTACAAAAACAAAAATTGTGGTACATACAAGATTACAATATTGAAGGATTTGATTTTCTGTAGTCATATTTTTTTTTTAAATAAGTTAGATTTCAGTCAAAAAGTTTCCGCAATTATTGAAGCTTTGGCTCTTTTATTTAACATTCAAATTCAACTCTTACGGCAACTGATAACGCAGTTCAATGAACAAAATGATGGATTCTATAATCATGCAATGTGTGACAATCGAAATTAGATTTTTAAAAATATTTTACTTAAGAAGCTATTAAGAGTAAACTATGGAAATTTTAGAGGCCCTCACTCGTGACGAACCAAATGATCGAGAAAGGTGGCTAATAATCAATTTTAAAAAAATCTTTTTTTTCCCTATTTGAGTACCGAGCCTTTAGTGTTATTTCTAAGCGAAACAAATTCGGTTTCTCCCACTTTATTTGACTAGAAGGGAAAGAAGGGAGGAAACAGTTTCTATTTTTAAAAAACCTTATTCCCTATAGGAAACTTTTTTTAAAAATTTTAATTTTGTAAAATCACGACAGATTGAAGTTAAGTGCAGCGATTGAATTTCTCAAAAAAAAGAGGGGGGGGAGAGGAGGAGGAGGAGGAACGAGAGATAATCGATTTACTTTGTAAATGCTCTTTCAGAAAAGAGCTTTGAATGAAAAAAAAAAAGTTGAGTAAAATTAATTGTCTTGGAAAAATACTTACACGTCAGAAATGTTTCAAAGCATATCTCTATCTATCTATATACAGGTTGTACAAGAAAAATTTACTTATTTGTAAGGTCAATAAAAACAAAAGTACTTCAATTATTGTTTTAATTTTTTTTTATTTGAGAATACAATATCCCATTTTTTTTCATATAGTTTTAAAAATGACGTCGATTAAAAGGTGACCCCCATTGCGCATACATTGCTTAGGTCGGTTTTTGAAACTCGTGTCCACTCTTTGCAGCATATCAATCGGTATGTGGGCAATGGCGACTCGAATGTTGTTCTTGAGATGAGCTATATTCCGGGGTCGATCGACATAAACCAGGGATTTCAAAGTGAGACTCATCACTGAAAAAAACAACCACGTCTTCAGGCAGGTTGTCAAGCAGCATTTCATATTCATTTTGATGGGCAACAAAATCGCGTTCAGTTAATTTTTGCACAACAGCCAACTCATAGGGATGAAACGGAAGGTCTTGATGGAGAATTCGTCGAAGAGTGGTGTCAGAAATTCCCAGAACAACTGTGAGCCGCACGCAGAACTGACTGCCTCACTCTTTCGACATTTTCCGGAGTTCTGGTGGTCCGTTGATGCTCATTTCTGGGTTTAGCGACACTCCCGAAATGAGTTAACCCACGACAGAATCAAATGATGGCCAGGAGTGGGTCTGTGAGAAGGAATTTCAAAGCGAGGGTGGAAGGCACGTTGAGTAGCAACAAGTGAGCGACCATTATTAAAGAAGCTGTGGATGGCGAAGGCCCGCTGTTCTCTAGACCAGAGCTTGATGGCTACTGACTAGAGGCAGAAACAAATTTTCGGACTTCTCCCTCCAGTAGCACCCCTTATCACCCTTTTATCTACCCAACTCACCACTCGGGAATTTTTTCAAATAAGTAAATTTCTCTGGCGCAACCTGTACTTAAAAAAAAAGACTGAATGTGTGTGTGCATGTGTATGTCGACTCTCTACATGTCACACCGTTCGACTGACAGCTACCAAATCTGGCCCACTTGGAGGCCGGTCATGGGCACTTTAAATTTTTAATTAAAGATTAAGAGAAATTTTGGCGTTTTTACGCTATAACTTCCAAAAATAATATGCCCAAAAATGATTTTTATATGAAGTTCAAAAAATTATCTTTTTAATCGTACCAATGTTTTAGCCCATAAATTAAGTTCCTTATTGACTGATTTAAGAAAAAAAACTGTATTACTGGATTTTTTAATTAATTCCTTTCGTCCAATACAAAAATAAAATTTAACCTGCACGTTGTGTGTGGTAAAAATGGTTTTTATCAACAAACTGCCATCACATTGACAAAAGCTCAAATTTAAAAATAATAAAAAAGCTAAACATTGATGCTAACAGAAAAGTGCAATATTCAGCACGAGTCTGTATGATAAGATTTTTTTAATGGAAATAAAAAAGACATTATTTTATCATAATAGTGAACCCTCAAATGTTGCTTGCATTAGCATTTGTTATAAAATATATAAAAGTATTTCATAGATTCAGAAGCATAAAATCATTATTCTTAACTGCGATAGGTACTTTTCCGTTAGCCGGACGCAGTGAGAAATCGCCAAATCATGTAGAATTCTGCCAAATTTCCGTCTGTTTTGTCAATCGTTTCGCTTGGCGATTTGGCTCGCGTTTGCTTCACATTGGCGACATTTGTAGCCGGCTAATGGAAACGTACCCTGCGATAATTTGCCCCCTTTTCTCCTACAAAAACATAATTGTATTTGAAGGTCCCTAAAAAACTGATTATAACAGAAATAAAATTAGTGATGATTCTACGAATGATATGATGCTGCAAATCAGTTTGCACAGAGAAAATATTTAAATAGACAATTAAGAAATATAAAAAGGAAATGAAAATGAAAGAATTGCAAACTGAAATGAAACTGCAGAGACACACCAGAAACTGTAGGTAATCACAGAAATTAATCATCGTTAACATCGGTAATAAAAAACTAGATGATTCATCACTTGACAAAATACTTCAAATGTTTCAACAACAACTTGATGGTTCTGCAATCCCAAAAAACTGGAAGCATGCAATTATCATCCCAATTCCCAAACCAAATAAAGATAAAACAAAAATAACTTCTTACAGACCAATAGCCCTTACTTCAGTATTCTGTAAAATGTTTGAACGCATCTTAGCGCAACGCATAATTCATTATATCGCAGCTAATAAAAAACTGAATCCAAACCAACACGGCTTTGTACCCTTTAGAAATAACCATACTGCAATTTATAAAATTTACACTGCAATTTCAGAAGCTCATAAAAACAAAAACAATTTTCATTGGCATAAGTTTAGACATAAAAAGTGCATATGATTCAGTTCATATTGACAATTTAATGTACAAATGTACCCAACTTGGCATTACAGGAAAAATCGCTAAATGGATGCATAATTTCCTTCAAGAACGGACATTCCAAATTAAATGGCGAAATGTTTATTCCGAAGTAAAATTTCTTTATAAAGGACTGGCTCAGGGCAGCGTCATCTCACCAATTTTGTTCACAATATTCATGAATGATTTTTTCGAGACCTTAGATTCAAACGTTGATTGCTCGATTTTTGCTGACGACATTTTCGTATACTGCTCTCATGACTCGATAAATTATATTAAAACGAAGTTACAAAATACAATGGAAAACATATATATATGGTGCAATTACTGGAAACTATCCATTAGTGCAGAAAAAGTGCTATAATAGATTTATCTAAAAAAAAAAATAAGCGCCCTACCCTGTATAAAATATGCTGGTATTCCCCTAACATGGAGTGAAACGATTAAATATTTAGGAATCCAGTTTTCAAGAATTAAACAAAATAACAGAATATTACAAAATTTAAGAACCAAGGCTCTTAAAAAAAATTCGGTCTCAAAATACTAGGTTCCAAAAGAAACGGAGCAAGAACGAAACACCTAATTACAATCGCTAACAGTATACTTGGCATATTCTTGTATAGTTGTCCCATAATTAATAAATTTTCCGAAACACAACTCAAATCTTGTAACACTATACAAACAATGGCACTCAGAGTAGCTCTTGGAGTACCAATTTGGACCCCCAACATCATCTTATTAAAATTAGCTGGCCAAGAAATACTTTCAGACAAGATCAAACGTCTAGCAATACAATTTTTTATAAAACAAATGTCCAACCAGTCCTTTTCACCTTTGGTTGATAATCACAATGAGATGGATCTTTTTTTGAGCGACAAAGATAAAGAAATCATTAATAACACTTTCCAACAACTTGATTGCGTACCGGATCATATAATTACTATGCCACTCCATCTACAATATAACCCAAATTTATGCAATATTTTTTTAATGAATTCAGGCTCCAGAACAAAGGTTTACCAATCCCAATTATTACTGCAGCTTTCAATGAGTGTTTACAGAATCACTTTTACAATCATTTTATTATAGCTACAGATGGCTCGAAATCTGAAAATTTCACCTCAATTGCAGGTATTTCAAGCATTCAAAAATTTCTTTACAGAATTCATACATTAAGTTCAGTATTCACTGCCGAAGCCTTGGCAATCTGCCAAGCGGTGGACGATCTTTCAATCCCAGAAAAGCACAATCTTATTATTTCGGATAGCTATTCAGTTCTGTTAGCACTTAAAAATGTCACTTTTCACTCTCCTAAGGTCATCCAAAGACTCGCCTCAAAAATTTATATCAGGAAAAAACTAAATCAAGAAATAGTTCTTTTGTGGGTTCCTGGACATTCTGGAATTTCCTTTAACGAAGAGGCTGATTATCTGACGAGGAAGGTCTCGGCATCTACACCATTTCTAGAATGGATTTCTCCTGAAGATATTTTTTCTTCAGTGAAAAAAATCTCTAGACAAAGCGCATACGAAAACTACCTAAAAAGTAAATATCAACCCTTATTGGGTGAATTTCCCGACATTATATCCATCTCAAAATGGACAGAGAACAGAATACAAGATAAAATCATTGCCCGTATAATCAGCAAAACCATCATCACTCCAGGACTTCTTCATAAATACAATCTTACAGATAGCCCTTTGTGCAGCAAATGTGGAGAGATAAACGATATTTCTCATATCCTTCTCAAATGTCAAAAATATTCAACGTACAGAACGGTGTTATGGAACAAGCTACAAATAGATGATCCCGATATTTACTCCGATGTTCTCTTATCCCATGTTTTCGCGAACAAAAAACATCTGCTCATTTTTCTGCAATCTCTCAAGTACTTTGATATTTCTTAAGTTGCAAAAACGGACTCTCTCTGTGTGTGCGCGCATCCTTTTTTTCCCTCCAGCAGGTGGTGCTTCCTCTGTGCATTTCGGAATACAGGAATGTTAATTTGGAGAACTTTTAATCGCTGCTTTGTGGCAACCAGGGGATTATAGCCTTTGTCGCTCCATATCCCAAAATATTAACATTCAAGATTCAAGATTTAATCATCGCTATTTTAACAACTATGCTTCTAGTATTTTAAATTTTTTATTGTTTTCAACTAATAACAGTTATACTTAATTTTATTTGATCTTCCAAATTTATAATTAAATCTTAAAAAATTCAGAGTATTTTGTTCTAAATTTTTACCAAGCAGTTAAGTGCTTTTGCCCGCATAATAGTCTAGTGTCATAAATAACTTAATTTGTTTTTTGTTTTTTTTCTGTTGGAATTTCACCTTCAAGTTTATTAAATGGAGGGACTTTGTTGGATCTGATTTCAAATATTTAACAAAACTGCAATTTTCTTTTTGCCAAGGAATTTCCTCCACCATGTCCGTTGTAATAAAAAGTCAAACATTCTGAAAACCAAAACTAGACTTTAATCAACTAGAATGAAACGCTAGCAACCGATTGATTTAAATAATACACGGTGATGCCAAAAGTCGTGACATAAATATGTGTTGCCATACAAAGATTATAAAACTATATATATATATATATATATATATATATATATATATATATATATATACAGGGTGTCCCAAAAAGATTGAAACGCGCTTTATTTCTTTAACCGTTAGAGATAAGTAGATGATGTAATTTGAAAAAATGTTCAAAATAAGATAGGAGAGAAGATTATGTTAAGAAAAAAAATCCACCTATGAATTTTAAAAAGTTACACTTTGTAAATTTTTATACAACCCCTCTATGCAAATTTGGTCAATTAGAAAGTTTTTCCTTTCCATTCCAGAAGACCATTAAAAAAAAACTGCATAACTGTATCTTTAAAACTTTTAGAATAATAACACAGAAAAAACATTGACTTATGTCACTTTTCCATACCACTTGAAATACTTTTTCGTCGGTGAAAATAGGGACCATATCCCAATTGATAATAGAAATTCTTCGATCAAAAAAAGATAATAAGTGTAAAAGGAATCCAAAATGGCATTTAAATAAAGTCCTTATTGATGGAGTTAAACAGTTTTGGCAACATAAGATTGTAAGAAGTGTAACATAAATAATAATAATAATAATAATAATAAATAAATAAAACGAAAATACATTTAAAAACACGCGAATCTTAAAGCATTCTCAAAATGTTTTGCATCAACACCAATACATAATTGGGCTCCTGTAAATATTTTGGAGTTCTGCTCCTGTAATATTATTGCATGAATTATTTTTTTGTTTAAGGTCAGTTACATTCAGGGGGCGAGTATTATAAACTAGCGTTCGAAGCCGACCCCAAAAATAAAAATCGAGTGGAGTTAGATCAGGAGATCTGGGGGGACATTCTGTGGGTCCATTCAGACCAATCCACTGTTTATTAAAGTTTTCGTTGAGCCAATTTGTTACATTTATAGCCTTGTGTGCAGGCGCTCCGTCTTGTTGAAAATACATTTTTTTTTACTAATGACAATGGTGTCGTCTCCAAAGTATCTGTTACTATGCTATTTAAAATAAGTTGCAAATATTTTATAGATGTAAGTGTTCCTTCATAAAACACTGGACCAATCAGTTTTCCGTTCCAAATTCCGCACCATACGGACACAGAAAACTTTCTCTGGTGATGTATTTCTTGCACAAAAAATGGTTTTGTATCATTCCAATAATGATCGTTGTGTGCATTTATGTGTCCATTTTCCGTAAACAACCATTCATCAGTCCACATAATGTTCTTGAGAAAGTTTGAATCTGTGTTCTGTTGGATTAATGACTAATTGGAGAATGCTTCACGTCGGTTAAAATCAGAAGGATGGAGTGCTTGAAGTCCATGAATACAAAATGGATGCCAATTGTGTTTTTCAAGTATTTTACGGATTGACGTCCTAGGTAATCCTGTAATTGCACTTGCTTTTCGAATGATTGATCGTGGGTGGGAAGAAAAATATGCAATAATATCAATTTCTTGGTCTTTATTGTACAAGATATTTCTACCAGGGCCAGGTCTTGGATTAAATGAACCGGTAGTTCTCAATCTTCTCATCATCCGATAAACAAATGTACATAAAATTTCAGGCAAATAGGGATATACTTTAATATACACGTATTAGAAGCGTCTAAATTCCAGTTAAATAAAAGGTAAAAATCGTCTGGCAGTTAATTTGTTAGAATGTCGGTTTAATAAAAATGTGATGAATTTGAAAACAAGTAAAATTCTACCAGACTAATTTAACAGTATTTTCCTTTTTTATAAATTTTGCTATAAAATCTGTCAAATGGCTTTTATTGATTTTCAACGAAATCTTATAAAATTTCTAATGTAAATTTAGAATACATGGCATAAAATTACTTGCCCCTGATAAGATTTAAAAAAAAAAGACAATTCTGTAACTGTATCGTGAATCTACCGTAAATACGCAAAAATGTGTTTTGTAAATAATATCAAAAAATTTATGTGTTTATAATTTGTTGCAAATTTACATTTCCATTTTGGTATATGGTCACTAAAAACAGCGTTCAATTTTCAATTACGCATAACTCACTCAATTTTAAAGATACAGTTATGCGGATTTTTTTAATGGTCTTCTGGGATGGAAAGGAAAATCTTTCTAATTGATCAAATTTGCATAGAGGGGTTGTATAAAAATTTACAAAGTGTAACTTTTAAAAATTCATAGGTGGATTTTTTTTCTTAATGTAATCTTCTTTCCTATCTTATTTTGAACATTTTTTCAAATTACATCACCTACTTATCTCTAACGGTTAAAGAATTAAAGCGCGTTTCAATCTTTTTGGGACACCCTGTATATATATATATATATATATATATATATATATATATATCACTACATCCGTAAAATCAACGAATTCGCTTGCAGTGGGTACATGGTGTAATACAATCAATAGGCTTCAGTAACAAATGACGACTTTTATTGACACAAAAAAACGAGTATGCAGACACAAATATACAGCCGTGAAGAACGCACAACACACTGCAACAAACAGTAGATCACAAGAAGTGATCGGTAGTAATTGCGACCACAGCACACAATGAGGCCTGACAAAATTCAGCTGGAGGAGGGAATCTTCGTAACTACTCTCTGCGGTCTCTCCAAACGCTTACAATTATCCACTGTTTCCTCATTTTAGCTGTATCTAATTGATGATTCACTACTACATGACTGGCTACTCATTCCACGATTCCATGCTGCTTCTATAATAAACCCCAGGACTCGGCACATAGCTCAATTCAGCAATCGCGTGAGATTCACACAACGTATGGTGAAAGGTTGGCTGGAATTGTGCGAATGTGTAGGTTGAATTCCTCCAAGGATCGAACCTGTGATGTTTTGGTTTGAAGTCTCATAACATAGCCATTCGACAAAAGCGATCGATAATGTCTAGTGGCTGTTACTGGCTTATTAAGATATAAGGCCACAATATTCCCCTACCAATGAGTCTGTAGAGAAAAGAACGATTTCATTGTCCCAAGTGTTATGGCGAGCGAAGAGAGTGATTGTTGCGTCAAGCGAGTCTGGTTGCTGCTTCAAGTGAATCTGACTACTTTTTTGCGTTACGGATAGAGATAGTTGTTGCTGCTGCGTCAAGTGTGTCTGACGACTTTGCTTTTGGTTGCGTTAGCTGCAGGAAGATGGCGTCACGACAGCTGTTTGAAGGTCATCGTCCGAGGTCACCAATTTGGTGATACAATTGGCTAGAATTGTGCCTATGTGAAAGTTGAATTCCGCCAAGGATCGACCTCGTGACATGATTTGCAGCCGCGTAACATATACCCCTATCAAAAAGTGATAGCGATAAAAGTGTTTAGTGACAGTTTCTGGCTTATTAAGATATCAGCACAAATGCTATTTCGCCGTTTACTCCCTATCCGATTCTAAACCTCTCGACAACTCTATATACAACTGTCTTTGGCTTGAACTAAAGCCATTTATAGTTTCTGGAGAATAGCAGTGAAGGCTCTGAAAAAATCAGGCATGTCTCAACTCCAGCACCAAAATTCTTAAAATTTCTAGTATCATCTATTTTGTCTTTAAAATTGCCAAATTCGTCGCCAAATGGTCACTAAGCCCTGATCATTGATTCGTTATTCTATCAGCATGCAACAGATCTGATTTTAAAACGATCTTTCCAGTGTTTGCACTGATTGCACTGGAAAGCAACATTACATATTTGTAACATTATGTATAACTTAAGCATTTAATAAGATTAAACATATTATTACAATTCGCTTGTTTGAAAAGAGTAGGTCTGTCTTCAATACCTTTTGCTTTGCTTTCCTAATTTGTGATACATAGTGGAGATCCTCTTTTCCTGAGTTAACTGTTTTCATCATTTTAATAATTTGTGCCAGTCATCGGCTTTTTGACTCGGGTTTTTTTTTATGCCTGTCCCTGGAATTCGGGGGGTGATGACGAAATTTTAATTGAGAGGTAAAATTCTGTGGAGTGCTTGATGATGTCATACGCCTTCATCGAGAACTTTTGTCCCAGGCCGCGGTATCCTGGTTGGTAGAGCGTCAGTCTCACAACCGAAAGGTAGGGAGCTCTATCCTCGTCTCAGCCAAATATCGCCTTGTTAGCTCATGGCAGTGGGGGCACTTTAAATATGTCTTCCAAGTTCCCGTAACAAATGATACCTCTAGGGATACTGAATCAGGGATGAGTCGGTCTCTGATTTGGATCTAAATTCTGACTTGTGGAGGGATGAATGAGTTCGACAGCTCCCTAAAAAGGGTTGTGTCGTGTGTATTCGATCAAAAGTCATTCTTTCATCTAAACGGTGCTCGTTCACAACGAAAGGCTCCCACTTCTGCTTTCATTCGAAATAGCTAAATCTCATTTGACTTGTTATGACCAAGTGGCCTTAGATTCACCACCACCACTTTTGTCCAGCAGGTTCTTGGCGATTGGGAGCAGTCTGATAGAATCTCACATACAAATTTGTACATTTCAACTTCTGAAATAATATGTTTTAAAATTCCTTGCACATTCAGTTCATAACAAACATCTTTTTTATCAATAATTTCGAGTTATTATTTCTCTATTGTTTTATTTTAATAACCCACTCGAATAGTTTAATTGATATTTTTTGATAATTAATGTACTTTGAAATGAATAAACATTTTTCCAAGCAAAATTAATTTCATTACAATTACTGAATAAATAAGTATTATTTTCAACGAGTTATTAGGATAGAAATGACAATCAATTTGATTTTAAATACTGAAATAAGCTAAAGTGTGAGTGAGTAAGACAAGAATTGTAAGACGCAAAAACAATGTTGGATATTAAAAAAAAAAAA
>JAPMOQ010026581.1:1467812-1507395 GCA_026543055.1 Argiope trifasciata | reverse complement strand
TCTGATTGGTTACGAGATATGAACTAAATAAAATAATTCATATTTACTAACTATAAGTAAATAGATAAAAAGTGTCAGACATAGTTAAAATAAATTGAGAAGTATTTGACGTTTGCTGTACGAGGCTAAATTTATTTTATTTATAAAAGAAAAATGTTCAGAATTTTGAAGTATTTATTTTGCATTAATTATATACAATTTTTGTCTTTTCACTGTTTACCTACGAATGCTCAGTTCTTTATTATTATTATCATCAGTAGATTGAATTAACAAGGTTTTTTTTTTTTTTAAATAACATTTGCTATTTCAATCCAACTAATTTTTTATCATTTCTTCTCTGATGCTTTATAAAGAAACTGCATTTAAGTATTCTGCATACATGTTCGACCAAAGACAATTCTTTTATTAATATTAATTTGTTAAAAGAAAGCCTCAGTCTCTACAATAACTGGCAACGAAATGAAAACTTTTAACGCATTTAGAAATAATTCATTATAATTATTATTTGGTATGTATTGTGCCTTATTTACATACCTTTAATTCGAAGTCATATCCGGTAGTAAATCAATCACCAAGATTATGTTCTTATTTCCATCTTTGTTATAACATTTTGCAAAATTTTTGGAGCATTTTTCTAATTATACTTTTTCTAACGCTTTTATATCAGTGATTAATTTGAAATATTCCTTAAATCTATGCTTTATCTGCATGATAGTAATGTCAATAACAGTATTAAAAAATAGCATTCAAATTCCTCCGGATTTTCTACAACTTCATCTACTGATATTTTAGAATATAATTTTGCATTTTTCTGATTCATTTTAGAGAAAAATAATCAGAATTATTCAAATTACATGCAATCACTTTTGCTTATTCTAAAAATGTGTTAAATTTTGGATTTCAGTTTTAATTTTATCGATTAAATTAAAAGTCCAGTCGAAAACAATTATTTTTTCTTGAATTAGTTCATTGATATGCTGATTTTGGACAACATGGTAAAACTTATATTTAAACATAAGATAAATATCATTTCTTGTGTTTAATCCAATAGACTTTTAACTTCGGATATCCCTGTTTTATTGTTATTTGCATCCATAAATTCTTCAAGGGCATTGCAAGTTTTTCAAACTGTCTACTTTAACCGAATCTATTTTGTCTCAAAAAGTAATAGCTTTCGCCTGTTATAGCATCTTACAAATCATGTAAATTGTTCCTTTTCTCTTTTTATTGGAAAAAAAGTGTGCAACAAAAATTAAATACCGAATCTGGCATTTTTTTAGTAAATTAACCAGCTGTGAAACTACGTTTCATCATTTGGCATTTTCTTTTTGAAGTAGTACATAGTGGAAGATGATCTACCTTCAGCATCCTTAGTAAAATTTCCGCTGTGCTCATAGAACACAAATTTCTTAACACAAAATATTCTAAACTTAAACCTCGATCACTTATATTCACTTCATATTTGTTATTATTATGTTTTCCATTTGATCACATCTGCATAAATATACGATTCTTCAACGAATTGAATTTCACAATTCTACAGCAAGATTGTTTAGTTTTCGAAGTTTCTTCCTCAACTGATCATTGCCAAAATTACTTCATAAATATGGAAACGGATCTATTCATGAGGTTTTGAAATTTAGTTTTTCTTTTCAACTAAATTTCTTCCTTGATACCAAGGGAGGTCTCGCCAATCCAGTGGCACAATAATAGGTGGGAGTTCTGGCCCTCCCATCGATGATGAGACGACTTCCTACAGGAAGGGTTGTACTGTGGCTGGTGATGGCCCTTAGGACTCAACCACAGTTCCCACCAGCATTGCTGTAGCGGCGGTCCGGTCACTCAGTCTTTGCTTGGTAAATCCGTGTGCCTTAGAGGGCTGGGAAGGGGTCGATGATATGACTTAAAACACTAATTTCAAATATACTTTATGGCCCGAATTTGAAAGGATGGCTTTTAAATATAAATTTAGGATTTGCTAAAACTACTTGCATTCAGATAACAAAATTGTAGACAGAACATTAATAATGATGAGCTCAATTTATTACAATGTTAGAGAACATGCACCACAATTTATATAATATCTTACAATGTACTTAAAAAAACACTCATATTAGAACAGTTACTTTGAATCTATAACTCAAAAATACAGCCAATATCGATAATTTTACAAATAACATAGTTAGTTAGTCAACTCAAACAAAAGCATAAAGCATCAGATTTTTAGAAACTACAATTTCTACATATCATTTAAATTACAGTCATAAAAATAAAAACTGAAAGGAAACACACCACATTTGAACAAAAAAATTTCCACAAACTGAAATATAGTGATTAAAATATGTTTATATGAAACTCGAAAAGGAAAAATCTGAAAATTAACTTTTCACTAACAAAATATATATAGAAAAAGTTGACTGCTTAGTAAAGCATGTTAAGGCAACTCAAGACCCAGTTGACAACTAAAACTATTCATTTTCAGTTGTAAACAGGGTCGTAATTATCAAAACAAGATCACACATTATCTTAAATCATAACATTAAATGAAAAATAAATTTGATATTATTAACTATTTTTGACTTCTTTTTTCCCTATAAATAATTAGATAGTTCTACCAGGGTGGCCATCACTTCTGCTGTTTGAATATTGCTGATTTTTCCAGGATTTTAAAGAAATTTCCCTGATTTTGAAAGCAGTGCTGTGTTCCTCAACTGAATCCAGAAAATTGTCCTACTTTTTAAATTAAAATCAATGTAAGATAAAGCTTAATGCTCAGAAGAAATATTTTCAGATATTGAATTGCAATAACATTTATTTTTTTATTTATTTTTATAATCTTTTTTGCGTAGATATTAACCAACACTAGAAGATGTATGCCTGTCTAAAGCAATTTTTAAACAACTAGTAGGTTCTTGTTCATCCATATTGTTTACAAATATATAAAACTGAACAAAATTTTATTAACGGAAGAAAAAAATTCACTAACAAATAAAAAATGAAATTACTGCAATAAAAGAAACCCAATGATATAAAGTTGTATTAACTCTAAGTAAACTACAGTAAAATAATCAACGGCAATTTGGCTTAACCTGTAACTTACAAAACAAAGTGAGAATTGGATCCTATCAATTTTTTATTGCATAAAAAAATGTTTTCAATGTAAAAAAATAATAATAATAGAATGAATTTTGTAAAAGTGCAATCAGTTTCAAGAAAGTTTAATACTGCTCTCTCTGTTTTAAAATGTGGAAAAAATATGTAAACATAATGTATCAAAAAAATTAATTTCTTTTCCTTGGTATTGCTTTAAATTTATAGATCTCTGTATCAAACGCAAGGGAATTTTAAACAAACACAAAATAATAATAAAAAAATATTAGCAATAATGTCCTTTATGAGTTGATAACAATCCTGCAAACACATTGCATAAATAGGCTTCATATATCAAATGTTAATGGAGATCATTTGCAATTTGCAAGATGGATTTACTATTGATTAAATATTGCTTCTGCAAAAAGTAATTAAATTATTTATTTATTTTGAAGAAAGCATGTGACTGATTGTGCGGATATAAAATTTTCATAAAAGTGCACTGAAAAATCTCTCCAAAGCTAAATATATGGAAACAAATATTCTTATGGTTCAACATTTTCTTTCTCTCATACTAAAACTGAATATTGTGCACAAAAAATGAGATTTTTTTCATTATTGAGAAAAATGAGTAAACTAGAATTGTGAACAAATGTTTTAGAGCTTACACAATTTTAAAACTTAATTCCATAAAAAATATTTAAAAAGATAAAGAAAGAAAAAGCAATATCCTTATGTGAAATTCTTTTTGCTTTCTAATAATAATAATAATTAATAATTTAAAAATGCTATCCTTATGTAACAGCAAACTAAAATTCTAAATTTTTACCTGTCTATAACTTCAGATGTGTAAATTTAAGTTTTTGATAAGCAAAGTTTGCTTACATTAAACCAGTAATAATATTCCAGTAAGATCCCACTTGTGCAGAAAGAAGATTAGGCATATTTTAAAAGAATGAACAATAGCAAGTGTTTGTTGTGACAGAACAAGTACTTGCTGCTGAACAGCCTATATACATGAGTAATCGTACTGATGTTATTAGCTGACTAATGAAATTCATTTTACAACCTTATAGAAAGATTAATTTAAAATTCTATTCAGTGGTCGTTTTAAATATAACAAACTAGATCCTGTTTGTTCTTTATTAATACTTTTTTAATGATAAAAGATGAACAAGCTGAAAATTCTCTTTCTGGTTCATTTTAAATTGAATTTTTTTTAACAAATGAGTAATGTTATTTCCTTCAATATATGCATAAAATTCTGTCTTTGGATGCAATATCTTTTATTTCCCATGGAAGAATCATCTTTATTTATAAATAATTAAGAACTTTCTATCAAAAGGTATCTCCCCTCCCCCTTCTTTTGTTTTCAATAATAAAGGTAACAGTTTCTCTGGTCCTTTTTATTTTTTACTTACTTACGAATTCATAAACAGTTGGTTTCATTTATGGCCATTAACACACTTTTGAAAATAATTTCCACAACTAACAATCAAATAATCTTTGGCAAATTTACAAAATGAATTTTGGAAAATAATAATTGTTTTAACTAGATGAGTAGAGAAGAACACAAAATTCAACTATAGTTTTAGAAAAAGGAAAATTTCGCATCTAGATACATTTAAGGCAACCATTTAGAAATGCTAAGTGGATTCATTTCGTAATTGTACATAAATATGAACACATTAACAGAAGGAATGCATCACATATCTTATGTTCAGTTCATCCTGCTCATCCTACTGAGATTAGTATAAAATATCATAATGTCCTGGACGATACAATAGATGAATTCTAGGTGTCTTGTCTTCGGGGAAATCATGATTATTGACTTGTCCTCCCTCCCCACGGTCCATGTACTGGACACGCACTCCAACACCCAGAGCTAATGTCAATGCTATCACATGAATGTGGTCACTCTCTTTGTACATGGGTTCCACCTCCTGAAAATGAAGCAATAACAATAAATAATTTAAAACTGTTTACTTTGAAAACACACCTTCTTGCAAATTTAAACTATTATTTCTTTTTCTCAAATAAACATATCACAAATATCCTCACGGTAAATTTCATAAAATGGAAGTTACATCAAATCTAAGTTAAAAATCAAAATGTCTTCACAATTTTCATACAAAAATTTACTAAACTTTTTTGCTCAATATACTAAAAAAATATTCATATGCTGTTTCAGGATTAATTTGCATTGCATTTTCACAACATTTTTTCTAAAGACTGTATTATAACTTTTTTTAAATAAAGTTAATTAAATGCTTGCTCATAAATTAAAACATAACTTCATTAATTTATCTTATGAGTAATTAAATTATTCCTTGATTTAATCACTAATAATTAAATACACTGAATTTTCTGTCAGTTAGTTAAACATAGTTCCTTTCTGATATTAACATAAAAGATATAAGTAATTTTCAAGATATATTTAATCATCTTAAAAATCATCAGAGTTGACAAAGACTTCTCTGCCTACAGTGTTTACAGAACAAATTTAGTTTTCAATTTAATGCAGTTATATTGCTTCAGCTCTTTAAATTATAATGCAGATGATTCTAAGTGCATTTAAAAAGTGTTAAAACGAATCCCATAAAAAAGTATTCCCTTAATTAGTCAAGTTAATAAATTTTTATATATTGACTGAATTTTTTTATAGGAGCAGTTTTAATACAATAATCTTAGATAGAAATCCCTTTTTGAAACAGAAACTAAAAATTTTGCAGTCTGGAGTAAACAAATTAATATTATCTGTTACTTTATGGTAAAATAATTTACAATACGTCAGCATTTAAAACCTTGGTTGTCATCAGAGATTAAAAGGTCAAAATCCTTGAAAACTTTCCATAAACTAAAATTTAGAGAACCCAAACAGTTCTGACAAAAAAATATGCTAGGAAGGAATTAATATTTAAAAGAATTTTTTATTGCATGAATAAATTTTCTTGTCTAAAAAATACTGACATTCAGACTATTATAAAAAAAATTATATATTTCATTCATAAGAATAGATGTGCCATTCATTTTTGTAGGATAAGGATTGTCCAAGCACATAAAAACTTTGCCTAAGGACATTTGTAATCACAGGATGTCTCAAAAAATAACTGCATAGTCCGAAATACACTATTTTTATTGTAAGTCTGAGAAGATTATTTAACAACAGAGCTCTTCAAATATACACAAGCTGAAAGTCAAATAAAGTACTGTCATCCAAAATAGACAAGTTTTAACATATACTACTGACAAGCATGGCTGGCACAACTTAAACCAGAAAACATTATAAGCATAATGTTTGCACATGAATATTAGACAAAAATTACAAAATCTTTGATGTCTACACAGGCGTTTTCAAAACTACCCATGATTTAATTTTTTAAGTTGAAACATCAATGAAACCCCAATGAGAATCTTGTAATAATTAAGTGAAAAATTCTGATTTTTGCTCATGATTTGAGCAGATTTTTTTATAAAAAAATTATTGTTCCTTCTTTGTACAAACTATGCCGACAATGATAAAATTTAGTTAAAATTTCAAAAGTTTTTTTTCGGCCATGCATCTGCAAAATTATGTTAATATATGTATAGTAAAAATTTCCAACATTTACAAAATAATTATACAATGAAACTAATATCCTGAAAGAGAAAACTTTTTTAATTTAAAATAATGTGTAAATCAACATTGGTGGATAATATTTTCTATAATTGTATTTAAGTATGTGCGTGTGTGTGTAATAATTGATATGTTATTTAAAACCTCATAAAATTTTAATAAAAGGTTTTAAAAAAGTATGCCTAGGTAAGCATTTCTACCCACCAAAGTATATTAGCAATTCTAAAATGAAAGAGGTTACAGCAATACAGAAAATTAAATTATCTGTCCTAGAAAATGACAACAGACACACACATTCTTCTTTATTAGTAAGAGATGAATTGATACAAATTATCTTTAAAGAATAAAAAAAATTATTCACCTGATGGCAAAACTCTTTGACTGAGCGACCTCCTTCGATGAAATTGCTAAAGAAACCTTCCTCTTTCTGTAGATACCCTGAAGTAATCAACCTATGAATGAAAAAATAAATAAATGCAGTCTATATCCAAAACTTACAAGAATATTTAATTATATTGCATGAAAAATCCCACTGAAATTTTAATATTTTTAAATGTAAGATTCATCCATAAATAAAAACAAATATTTTGAAAAGAATTACTCGCAAATATTCTGCACAAAAATCATATATATATTATCATAATGCAAATCATTTAATAATTAGTTTTTTTAAAAAAAATTATTACCAAAAAAAAATTACTTTTGGTATTTAAAATTATTTTTGTCAATTCATCAATCATTGGCTATCAAATTCTGCATATTTTTCAATTATTATCTGTCCCATGGAGTTAATCCTTAAAAATTAAACTACAACAATTTTGTATGGCCTTACATACATTTTTAGCTATTTTACTTTCAGCGAATATATGCAAAAATATTTTCGATATATAATTGAATGCATTAAGGAATCTATGCAACACAACAAATTTTAATGCTAAAAACAATTTCAGCTTTAAATTATTGTTCTTGAACTAAAAAGTTTCAGATTGATTTGTTTTTGGACTTGACATGTCACCTTCTCTTTTATTCCTTTAAATACAAGTTTAATATTAATCACGGCTTTTGTTTCACCTTGTTTGGGCATGATTATTAATTGCCAATATTACTTAGGGTCATTATTTTCTTGAAAGGTGAGAAGAATGCAACAAATACATTTGCCATGACATCAGTAAAGCCTTTCAACAAAATCAGGATTTTCTTTTCATCCTTCTGATTTGTAATAAATATATATTTTGAGTAGTTAATAGTTTAAATAAAACCCTCCAATCCACTCTGAATAAGCTCAGAAATTCTAAAATCATAAGCAAACCGTTGAGAGAACTATGTGACTAAATACCACTATGTGTGTCTACAGATCAAATGTAGCAAATCCCACCAGAGAAATGTATTCTCATCTTGCACATATTTACAGAAGTCTCACACATGCTCATGAACTACAGTTTGGGAATCCTATGGAAAAAGAACACTTGTCTCACAAATTGAAACTGAACTGATGTATGCAGAAAAAAAAGGGGGGAAAGAGAAGCAAACACGCAAATTACTGGATTACACAAATGCAATTGGCTATTGTTCCATTTTTGAAGCAATAACTATGATTTTTTTGTTCCAGCAGTTTTTAGAAATTGGCCTTTTTTGATGGGGAAAAAAATTCTTGTATTTTTCTGATTTTTATCAAATTTTGCTGCCTTTCTCTGTTTGTTTTATTTAGCCATTTTTTTAGAAAAAAAACCCAGGGAATTTTCAAGTTCTACTTTAATTAAAAAGCTATCTACATGCCTTTAAATCACAAAAAAAATTTAATTCATAATTAATGCACAAAATAAACAATAACAGTTTATTTTCTTACATTTATGATAAATACAAATTTTTTTAAAAAATATCGGGTAATTATATAAAATGTATCATTAATTATTATTTTAAATGAATATAATTAAATTTGTAGTAATGAATATCATTAAATTTAGAGTAATTAAAATAACTCATTAAAGTAATGGTTATAAGCATTCACATTTATGCTAATTCATAGTCTCTTATGGATGTGTAAATGGTGTTTTATTATATAATCAATATGCAATATATTTAAAATCTATTCAGTTGAAAATAAAGGCTTATGAAAGGAAATAAAAAGTATAAAATAAGATGCAAAACTGAGAAATATAATGATACCTCATGTAAACAACTATATAATCAGAGCTCCCTTGATCGTTAAAGATTGCAAGCAAATCTTCTACTGTCATCCCTTGCTCTATTTTCCCCAGGACATCCATGAACTGCAAAAATAAATAATTATTTTTATCATTATAATATTAAACAACAATTATTGTAAGATAAATAAACATTGCATAGAACATAGCAATCAGTTCAATTCAAATTTATCTCTTATGAATTGCTTTTCCCTTTTTTCTCCACAATATATATATATATATATATATATATATATATATATATATATCATTATGCTGATTAATGAGTACAACTTAAAGATCTATACTATATTTACAAAATTATCATCTTTTAGTTAATCATCAAGTATAGTTCAATATACATCAGCGTCTTGAAAATGACAAGAATAAATAATGAAGCAAATTATGCAGTAATTAAACAACAGTTAACTTTTTCCTCAATACTTTATACCTTGAGATTGTTTTATTACAAAAATCTACATTTGTAGCTTTGAAAATGTTTTATTTATACAAATGAATCAGTCAGATATGTGTGTCCTATATCAACAATCTTATTTAATGCTAAATAGTTATTTTGTATGATAAATATAATATAATAAATGGGTTATAAGAAATTATGCATTTTAGTCTCTTCTAACTGGTTTTCCCTACTATTTTTTTACCCACTAATTAAATACCTAGAATTTGCTTAAATGTAACATCTCAATCCTGAAAACATTCCGAAACATTTCAAAAACACTAAAAAACATTAAAAAAATTTTAAAAAGTGAATATAGAAAATTTTACTTTTATGTCAATAACTATTATTATAAAAACTAAATATCTAATCATTTAAATTGATTTCTCACGTCTTTTAAAAATCAAGTGCTTTACAATTTAAAAAATTATCTGAAGAAATTTCAGCTTTTTAATTGAATGAAATAGCTTCAAATAGTTCCAAAATTCTAATCAACAAATTTCCAAATAAATGCTAATTAATTTTGTTATGGTTCATGTATACAAATAAAATATTATAGTAAACTTACTGTATCATGGAAGTCTTCTATTGTAAACTGAGAGAAACCTAGTGCGACTAAATCATCTTTAGTTCTAGAGGCTATTTCTTTAAACCTTGAAATAACAATAACATTAGTACTTCAGACAGCCACAGGAATTCATAATTTTTATCAGCAAAATGTAGAACATGAAAATCAAATATGACAAAAATATATTTCAAATTATCACTTTTATAGACTTTAGAGCAATATAAAATTATCTATTTTTACTCACCTTTTAAATTCTTGCTTATCAGTAAGTAAACTTTCTAGGTAGGCAAAGGTGAAAGCTCTGAAAAAACAGTTGCCATCAGGTCGCATTTTTCGAACGTAGCTATATTTGTTCCTTAGGTCCTGTATTAAAAAAAAAAAAAAAGAATAGAAAAGTAAAATTTATTTATGCACTTATAAATGGGCATTTAACAAAATACAGAATTTTTAAAAGTCTACATTTGATTTCAAAAAGAAATAGTTAGGTAAAAGTGACCAGTAACACAACCAGTTTTAAGTTCTAATAATTTGTATACTTCTTCTAGAATACAGCCAACCACCCCACCACCACTGAATGTAGCAATATCGACAAGATTTGTTGTGGTCTACTGCTAATAATTTGTATACTATTGGAATGATATGATCAAATTTTATTTCCCTGCTACCAGACCACACAATTATATTTGAAAAGTTTATTAAGCTTTTTAACTTTCATAAATCTCTGGTAATTGATGAATTGAATTTATATGAGCACAATATTTTACTCCCTTTCCCATAATCCTAATCACTTCCTTTTCCTGATTTAAATTATTGTAATTTAGGGTACAGGGTGAATTCAGTGAATCATCTTGAATAGTAATTGTGGACAACTCAAATCACAACTGCCAAAAATGAAGAAAGGTTAGATAACCAACAAACAATTTGAAAGAAATTAACTAAGAATCAAGTAGATAAGCATTTTCTTTTTTTTAAAAAAAAAAGAACTATGAAATAATATGTAGACTTTTGATACACCTAGAAAATAAAATCATTTTTATCAAAGAAAGAAATTATGCAGTATAAGCATGAAAATGCAGTTTTAAATATTAACAAACAAAAACAATAATAATTATTTTAAACTTGATAAGAAGAACCATGCTATAAGAGCCCTTACCATGTTTTCAATTGAAAAAGATTATCAATTCATTGCTAAAGCAAATTAAACCGTCATCAGTCAAAGTGATGCAATAGCATCAAGCATAGATGGCATGACTGGATCACCTATGCATTTGAGAACAAACAATAAATAGAGGGTATTCATGTGATGACCAGATGTACAAGTGCAGGTCATAGTCTCAGTCAGTACGATATTGTTCCAGCAATGGTTGATTACATTTGTCATTGTTTAGCTTGTTCTTGATTTGTTACACACAAATAAAAACATGCATTAGTTTAGAAGGAATTGGAACAAAAATTATGCACTTATCTTTTTCAACCAATTAATGACTAATATTCAAACACTATGGAATGTGCAGTTCCATTTACCTGTATTAAATTAATATCACTAAAAATATATTTTGAACATATGTAATATCTTCTACACATTCAAACAAGTTTATTCTGTGTGTTCTATTCAGCGTCGAAATATTTGAAATAAAATTATAATATAATAAATCTTCCTCGAAGCATTACAAGGAATTGGATAACAGCTAATAATTTTTCAAGGTTTGCAACATTTAGTTGAATATTTTATTTGGTGCCTTGTTTAGTTTGTTCTATAGAACATTTTTACATCCTCCTGGTCAAAATGTTGTGGTGAAAATTTAAAAAAAAAAAAATAATACTATTTTCTAACGATTTTAGATAATAAAACATTCAAAGCATATGATCTGGAAAATGATAAAGTAGGTTTTGATAAACTTAAGTATTAAGTTACCAATATACAGTATGCACATTTTGTAGAGCAATGCTCTGCTCAGTGGCATTACTATGGTGATCCCCTTGATGAAGTTACTCCAGTGCAGTGCAAAGCCATAATGAAACGGTTAAAAGAAATACTTAATTTGCTTTTAAAATTTCTAGCATATATATAACAATTAAATAGAGAGAAAGGCTTATTTTACATTGACTTTCTGCTGATAGATGAGATCATCTTCTGCATATTCTTTTTGTAATAATGCTAAATCACATTTTGGTCCAATAAGAGGGTTTGTTTCAGCAATCTGGAAAAAAAAAGCATTTTAAAGAGAGTTCACAAGTAAATCTGATAATTAAATATTGTATAGTACAATATGTTAACAATTTTTAAACATTTAGGGAGCTCTTTAAATGATTGTAAACATTTGTAGAATTTATATATGTTTATTTAAAGTTATTTTCAAATGAAATTTTTTTTTAAAAATTTATATGGTGAACAATTAGCATGTACTGTAATCTTTATAATGCAATTTTAAAATCAGTTATCACAGCAATATCGGATGATATTAATAAGCACTGAGAACATAAAGAAATATGTCAACAATTTAAATTATAGGAGAGAATTGGGAGGAATGGGACAGCTGCATTTATATATAAATAAAAAATCAAAATCTTGTTTATACTTTCACCATCAGATAGAGCAATTACAGCTCCTAGCTTGAACTTAATTGTTACAGCAGCTGTAATATTATTTGTGTTCAAAAACAGAAAACCAGATTTTTATGCCTCAAAAATAAAAAAATTCCCACCCACCTCCCCTTTTTTTTCATTGATTTTTTCCAGTCTCATTATTTGTAAAATAAAAATATTCAAAGTGTATAATAAATTTAAAGATATAGTACTGATAAGCTAATAGTTAAATTAAAGTTAAATAAAGTATACTTTAAACGATATATTTTATAATTTTTTTTTTTAATTCTGCAGTGGGAAGAACGAGACGTGCTCAATTAACACTTCAGTGCCTTTTCTAAATAACTAACTATGATTAAAATCTCAAATTTTTCTTAATATTGTTGAGTAAAATTAATTGTGGAGATATTAAAATGCACTAATAAGATGATTTTAAATAAGTTAGTAGCATTATTATATTATATTATGTGTATACAAAATAATAATATTGTACAAGTACACAAAAGTTAAGATTCTATTAACTAAAACAAAAAGCAAAAGGTAAATTTTCATTCTTTTTCAAAATTTCTTTAAGAGCACCAGGGTCTCTAAACACATCTTTTTATTTTTTAAATCTATCATATGAAGTATAATATATTCTGTAGATTATTCCATATCATTTCATATTAAAAAAAAATTCAACCTAAAATAACCTTTATAACTTAATTCCAGTTGATGAAAATTCTACTATATATAATAAAGTGATAAACTCAATATAATAAGTAATAAAAAAATGAAGCAAGTTATGAAAGATATTTACAAAGCTTTTGTCAATCTAAATTTAAAAAAATGACTAATCATATACATATTCATATATATATTTAAAATGCTATGAATATGAAAGAAAAAGCATCCAGAAAGAGAAAAATTAGTTAAATAAAAACATTGCAATCAGTCAAAATGAAAGTAAGAAAAAATAAAAGTTTTCCAAGATGTAGCAGCACCAATACAGAATTCAAAATCAGCTCTTGTTTGATATGTCCTTAACCATAAATCATTAAAAGGAAAGGAAATTTTCCTTTAAGGAAAAAGATATTAAAATGCGATATTTATTAGTTTTAATTTTCTTAAACTTTGTCCCATTCCTCCCATAATATTAGTCTTATATTTTCCCCATATAAGGAAGGTATGGGAGAAATATTAGACAATTTTTAACTCTGCCAATAAAAAAACTCACTGTAGCGATTTTTCTATTTATCTCAAATAAATGAAAGAACATAATGTCAAATATTTATAAATTGAACTCTCGGTCAAATCTAAACTAATGAATTAAAAAAAGTTTGTGAAATTTATCCCATCCTTTTCAACTCTCTCCTATTGAGATTATAAAAATTTATGAAAAAATTGCTAAAGATTTCTAAATGGATCTCTACATGGGTAATTATACCTTTCAAAATTTTATAATCATATTCCACATCTTAATTACATGTGAAAATATGTAATTTTTTTTCAATGAAGGAGGGTTTTTAATAAATTAATATTTTCATTCAGTTTTCTACTCAACTTAATTCAAATATACAGAAGAATGCAGCTTTCATGAAGAACTTGCATAATACTAATGTTATATAAATATTCTTCAGATAGTTAAATAATTGAACATTATTTCAATCACTGAAAGTTCATTCACTGGCATTTAAAAAAATTAAAAATAATTACCAATTTAGTATAACAATATTTTGATATCATCATACGACTGCATGAATTAAATAATACCATGCATAAGACTTTTCATTAATAAAATAATGATTTATCTGCTAAAAAGTAGCAATATATATCTGTTTTCCATGGATTCTTCCACACTCAAAGTATCTGATTCAATAGCTTTAAATATCTGAAAATTGGCTTTTCAATCAAAAGCTGTTTTTGAACTCTAGTCAATACTTTATCCAAGAAATTTCAATTAAAAAAAAAAGCATTTAAATAAATGCATTTTTGAACTAAGCAGGAAAAATAGGTAAAGCGAGTTCGACAACTTAATAATGCAAATTTTTTTTTCTTTTGTGAATCTACTAAAGTATTAAAAATGCTACCTTAACAGCATAATTATAAATAATTTAAGGTGAAATAGAATTGGTGCAGAGGAAACAAAATACAACATCTAAAATTACTGGATCACATTAAAAAGTAGAGAAAAATAAGTATATCACAAAATGAAAAATAATAAATGCACAACAATTTCAATAAATAAAACTAATATACTTCTCGTTCAATTTCCCTTTCCTGGGCCATAATAGCTTCATCCTGATTAACATCTGCAATATAAAATTAATTCATTACATTCTTTCTAATCATAAAGAGCTTATTGAGGATTCTTGTATTAATTACACAAACTGAATGAAAAAATTGTTGAATACAAATAGGAAAGAAAGTTTTTGGAAAAACTGAAAACTAATTAACATGAAAGTTGGTAATAAAAAATTATAGTGAAATTTTAACAGTGTACATACTGCAAAATAAAATGCTAAGATTTTGAAACAGTGGATTATTTGAATCAAATGGATACTACAAAATAAAAAGAATTATTATTTTACAGAAATAAATTTTACTTAATATCTGAATTCCCAGAAAATAAATTTTACTTAATAACTGAATAAATTTCCAGTTAAAAACTAACATTAAAAAAATTATTAATTTAACACTAAAAAAGTGCTTTTTTTTTTTTTTTTTTTAAAGAATCAACTCTTGACATAAACATTATCATTCCAAAATAAAGCGTTTTAATTCCTCGACCTTTAAAACCTTTTTTATGTATATTTATCGTAAAAAAATTTTATAGAATGTTCCTTGTTCTTACATCAATACATTTTTCGGTTATACATTTTATGTTAACAATAAGAATTAATAATTTATGTTTTGAAACACTTGAAAAATTATTAATGATATTAAAAGAAGTGATTTTAGAACGGTCTACTATAATTGTTTTGTTTCTTAAAATGCTAATATTTTTATCTTCATTAAAATGCTTTCATTGCGATCATATAGCGATTCATGAACGCTTCTTAGTCATTTTACAAAATAACCATAAATGACCAGTAAAAAAAAAATTTAATAAAAAAAATTTACGAGAAAGCTATCGTTTTACCTGATCCATAATACTTATCAATATTGAGAATAATTTAGAAATGAATTTACAAAAAGAAACAGTATCTAAAAGAAGAAGCATCAAGAAATAGATTAGTTGTATTCAAAAATTTCTGCATCCAATATATTAAAGACACATTTTTCAAAAGCTTCAATTTTAGAAATATATAAATGACATTGTATTTTCCAAACAAGGGATGATACATTTGTTTATAATTGGAAAAGTTTTAATTACGAGAAAAATAGTTATCAAGACCGAAATAAACTGTCTACTTAACCGAAGTAAAACACGATCTTTACATTCACATTTAAAAAAAGAAAAATGTTTGATAATTATTTTAAATACCTTTAGTAAACTTAATCGAAACACAATCGCTTTCTTCTTCCATGTTCAAGAAATTGTTGATATCGGTTGTTTGTTGATCAATTGTAATGCCACTTTCAGAAATGAAAGCTTAGTTGTGTTATCACGGATTATCATTTATACATATATGCATATATATCGCTTCTCAATAGTTGAAAGGAACCAGAATATTTTTTCAATTCTTAATCCCAAGAAGCTATAGGATTTTTTTTTCGGTCTATTGATAAATACCAAATGTTGAGTATTTAAAGATACTTAAATATATATTATTCTTCAAAGATATTCTTATTAGTGTTTGGCAACTCTATCAATCCGGTTTGTTGTCAATCATACGGTTTTGGTTACGTTTTGTTTACTTCCCTGAAAGAATTTAATTTGTGAAATGAATTTTATTTAATTTATATTTCAAGACATGAAATTTCAATTCTAGACTTTCAAAGAAGATATGGCATTACCTAGATCTTCGGTTATACAGGTAAAATTGGAAAAAAATAATATATTATTGTTCTAAACATGACGTAATTGATTTCAACCTTGTAGATATATTTATACGATTTCTTTGAAATTATAAATAGGAGTTAAAAATGTGCTGCTAATTTTGTAAACCACTTTTCAAATATATTAAATATCTTAAATATATATTGTTCTATATTTTCTGTATTTCAGTTGGATGACGGACATGATGCACAGTCTGAACTTCAATTCCAAGGTAAATGCAATTTTATTACCTTACAAATTTTCGTGACTTATCAGTGATGAAAGAATAGTTTATAAAATTGTTCCATTCAATTAAATTTAAAAGTAGAATTTATATCAGAGTGAATAAGAAAATTCTTTTTATTCATTATGCAGTAATCATTGATTCCATATCAAATATGTTATCCGGAATCCGCTAACAATTTTAATATGTTGGTAGTGTTATGACAAAAAACCTTTTATAATGTGGCTTGAAATTGGTATTGTATAAAAATAGTTGATGATGACTTTTAAAAAATTTATCAGTACAGTAAGCAGTTAATACCTGAAGTTCATTAGACTTTCCGTCTTTTTAAATTTGTGAAATTTATTATGTTTAAGATTATCTTCTTCTGAATTTGCACATTTAGATAACTTTTAACCGCTGGGATTTCTTTTTTCTGTTTCTATTCTGAATTTACTTCTTAGATTTTTCTATTATAGAATAAATATAAATTATAGAACTGCTCACCGAACTAAATCTTTTCTTGGGGAAAGAAAGAGTGGGTAAAACCAGAATAACATTTTGCTGGCAATCTTTAAATGAATGAGATAAATGTTTTTTTCTAAAAACTGTACTGTGCACTTTTGCTGTTGAATCTTTTCTTCAAGATCACTTTTTCTATCTTGAAGAGAATATTGCATCAAACATAAAAAATTTGTGCTTTTGCTGAGTAAAATAATAAATTTTAAGAATAAAATGTTTCTTTAATTTTTTTTTAAAAGTAGCAGTGGAAATTGAAGATTTTATAGATTTAGCACATATTATGTTGCCCTTTTATTAATAACTGACCAATTTAAATTCACATTTCAATCTTTTTTATTGAATCAAATGTTTATTTATTTATATTTAATTTTTTTCTTTTAATCAATTATGAAAATGTGTATGTTTTTATTTATCTGTAGATATGACAAAAATATTGTCATTACGAATTATCAACCATAATTTTAATTGTTTCTGGCTTGAAAATATGGCTTGCATCATTATAAATGATAATAAAGAAACAAGAAGCAAAGTTATTCAAAATTATTATGTTGCAGAACTTATCAAATGAAGTGTAACATGGCCAATTAAATGTATAAATATTTTAACACATTATTAATAAAAATTTAATAATGATTTTAATAATTTAGTGTGGATGTGTATCATATTCCTAATATTCTATGATTCTTAAAAAATATATTTTATTAGTTTATACACCAATTAGATAAGTAAAGTTTTTGATAGACCTGGCCTTATATAGAACATATTTTGTTGGATATCTATTTTAGTATGAGATTTAATAACTTCATAATTTGATTTTGTAAAATTGTATAATCTCTACATGAAATTTATAATTGAATTTTAGACCTTTGAGAATATGCAAGTTTATTTCTATTTATGATGATTCTTTCATTTAAAAATTGTTTTTTACTTTGTAAATTATTAAAGTTTTACCTCTGTAAATGCATTGTTGATTTAAAATCAATGATATATGTATTTAATTTGACAATGTAATATCCAAAATAAATATCTTTGGAGATCAAACGACTATTAAAGAAATTATTATATTCAATTTAAAGCACATAATATTGAATATGAAGAATCATTAATTTAAAAATTGTTCTGTTATAGTACATTAATTATTATTTGCTGGCATGTTTCTTTCACATAAATGTTTGTATCAGAGAGGCTTAAATGTATTTATTTTATTCGTCAGTAAAAAATATGATTATTTATGCATCCCTTCCTTATTTGATGCAACTTTGATTTTAATTAAAGCATGCATTTATTTACTTTTTGTGTTAATTCTATATTGTTTGCTTTTTAACATTACCATTAAATAGTTATACTTCTTTCATATATCATAAAATATATGTACAACAAGGGATATAAAAAAATGTTTTAGTTCTCTTATATTTAATCTGAAGAAATTTCTATGTGAATACTTTTCATTACAACTGATCGCTTGAATAATCAATAATTTGCATTATAGTCTTTTAAATAATAAATCAACAAAAAAGAAGAGTTTTAAAATTATTTTACTACTTAAATTTAGTTTATTTTATTAGAATATTTGATTTTATTTAGATTTAAATTGATTTTTATTTTCCCAATGTCTTAACATTCATTTATTTGTTTTTATTTCAGATTTTTCTTTGGGGGCCACCAGTCCTGATGTTGCTACTCTCAGTCCCTCTGGAAGTTACTCTAATTACAAAGAAAGTTTAGATTCTCCTGGAGATGAAAATGAAGATGTATGTTTATTTCAAAGAATTGTGTGTGTAAACCTCTAAAATTTTGGAATCAGATAGTAATTTTAAAAAGAAAGACACGTTGTAATTTGAAATTTATTGTTTTCTCTCCCGGAAGGCAGACATGTATTTGTACAAGCGCATCTGCTCACAGCATCAGATTAGACAAGAAACTGCTAAAAAAGGGGGAAATAAATTATCCCTGTCTTATATACTGTGATGTATTTATATGAATTTCCATTGCATGTAAATTAAAAAGCAAAGGAATCTTTTGGAAGAATTTATGAAGTCAGCGTTATTTTGTCCCTTCACACAAAGTGTGTGAAAGTTAACTTTAACTGATTCAGTAATTTTGTGAAGCTTCTCTTGAATTAATTAAGCAGAGAAAGCGGAATTGGATTAGGTAATAAGAGAATGAAATTGCTATGGGCTAAACTAAGATAAAGCTTTGGAAAATAATTTGGATTAAATTAAGAGTTTAAAATATCTTTACATATGTATATAATTTTATTGTATAGGGAAAAGGAATGGATTTTTTAAAAACAAGGTTGTTGAAATTTGAGAAATAGGTTTGCAAATATGGATGCCTTGTTAGTATACAAATCATCTGTTTTATGATTACAAACTGAAAAACCACCTTTATTGTGTAGTTGGGGGGGGGAATGCATTCTTTGAACAAACTCTGTTTTCTTTAAACATTTTTTATCTTCTGGTTTTGTATTCCTGAATGATACACTAGAATAAAACTTTTCAATACTCAAATTGGTATTATAAATATCTGTTTATTTGACAGTATGTTTTTATAATATAACTTGTTGTGAACGATAGCTAGTACGTAGACATTTCCAATTATCTGATTTCAAAATCCATATTGATTTGTTACAGAAGTTGTTATTGTATTAACAATTTAAAAGTTAATAATTTTTATTATTCAAATTAATTTTACAAATTTTAAGGAAGTCCTGCTGCACAAACACTTTTAAAGTTACTTAGTATTATTTTTTATTTTGGTGATTCATTAAACCCACATTTATATGAGCAATTTTGAAGAAGGGGGAGGCTACAAAATTTGAAACTATTTTACTTATTATTTTTCAAAAAGCTTGCTTTTTCTTTCAATTAGTTGAAAAAAATGTATGAAAGTCAGTCACATAATAGTATAAACAGATTTGGAATTATTTGTCATATTTCCTGTCTGAAAATCAATGTTATAAATATACACAATATTTAATTTGAATTTCATTGCAGTAATTTTTCTATTCGTTGAAACTATTCAATAAAATGTTCTACTAATATTTTACTTTTTTGCAACATTTTCTAATTTGTTAATGTTTTAACAAAACATAAATTGGCTATCATAAAAAGTATAATCAGCTGAAAGATATTAGAACTATTAAAAAAATTATAAATATTTAATATTCTTTATGTTGATGAAGACATATTTATTCAGTATCCTATGGGGCTTGACTTTTTGCCAAGTGTTAAGTAAACTAATCAAGATATTGCTGAAGATGATATTTGACCTATATTTTTTATAGCTAAGTTTTAAATAAAATGATAAAGGAATTCATAAAATGGTAGTTCATTTGTATATGGTACATCAAGATAAAAAGTTAGCTCAAAGTTATGAAATTTAAGTATAAAAAACTTTTTCAAATTTTAAAACATTGATTGTGCATGTTATTTTGATTTAAAATCTGAAATACTGTGTGATTGAGGGTACTTTACTTAAATGATGACTTACTGTGTTATCATTTGCCTCATAAAAATGAATGCATTATAATTGATTAATCTGATGTTCTCTATATTATGTATGTAAATAATTAGGAGAATCTGATGCCCTTTATATTATGTATGTAAATAGAATAATTTTTTCTTTCTCTATCAGATTTGTTTTGAAAGCTGAATAATTAAAAGTAATAATATTTTTAATAATTTTTCTCTGATATCTGTAGCTGTTAGGCACAGAGAAAAAAGAAGGCTCATCATTTTGGAAATTCAGTTACTACCAGAGTTTTTTTGATGTTGATACAGAGCAAGTGGTCCAGAGAACCATGTGGTCCATGATACCCTTGCCAGGTCGAGCAACATTTCTGGATAGGCAAATACGACCAAAGCCTGACCTTTATGGTAAGAATATTATGTGGTGCTCATATTTTATTAAATTACTCAATTTGATAGAAAGATTCCTGACATTAAAATATTTTCAGGTCCTTTTTGGATTGCTGCTACGTTGGTGTTTAGTACAGCCATCTGTGCTAATGTAGCTAATTACCTTACAACTGAAGGCCGAAGTGCTCACACATGGTCTTATGATTTTCACAAAGGTAAAAATAATTATTTAATGGTCTGTTATAATGGAAATAAAAGCATATATTACTTATACTAGAAAAAAAAAAATTTATTAAGAAACATATGATATTTATAACAGAGGTAATATATAGCATTCATTTTATTTTATTGACATTTATTAGAAAATCTATAATGTATGTGAAATGTAGTTTGTTTTCAGCCAATTAAAATATTTTCCTTTACTATTATTTTATTACTTGCGCCTTTCAAAATTATTCCACTTTAATTAATTCACTGTTTCTAAAACAATTTTTAGTGTAAACTGTTTAGATTTTTTTTTTTTTTGCAAGTAAATATTGATAAATAAGAAATTATTTTGCCATAAATGATGTGCTACATTAAATTACATTGTGAAAAGTTCCTCCTTTCTCCTGTTTAACATTTTAAATTCAGTTTGTAAATGCCAACTTTCACATCACAAACTACGGATGTTTCTGCTCTAAGAAGATTCGTTAAGTAGAAAATAGTTTTATGAAATCAAATCAATAATGATGTAACTGATTTTTGAAAAACTTAAGAATGATGCGTGTTTTGTTTGAATAAAGCAAGCAAACTTTTGCCTACAATATATTTGTGCAGATGAATATCTATGTAATTATGCTTCACTCACACTTTTTATCCCTGAAACTGAAAATGTTGTCTGATCTTTTATTCTTATATGTGTTTGTGCATGTGTAATAAATGTGCTGTGTCAAAGAAAAATGACAAGGATCTTTTTGAAAAACAATAAAAGAGAGCAGAATAAGTTTTTGAATTTTTAGATTTCTTTGCAGGAAAAAAAAAAAACTGAAATTGAAGTTTTAAAACTAGACAAAATAAATGTTCTAGAATTAAATGGAACCATTTGCTCCATTTAGACATACTTCTCTAAGCTTACAAAATCAGTAAAAAAGATATAGCTGAATGAAATTTAAAAAAAAAAAAATACTGATGCTGTGGCATGCATTAAGCTACCACTATCGCAGAAATTGCATGGATAAGATTTAAGCAAGTTCTGCAGATCAGACAAAAAATCAAAAAAGTAAAGCTGGAATGATTTAAAAAAATATTCAATTAGAAATTATGAATTGTTGAATGACCATATCATTACAAAATAAAGGATCATGATTGTTATTCTCCTGGATTGGATGTATCGTCTAGAGATCTTGTGTGCTACACAGTCTATAATTCATAATTTGGTATAAATCAATAGATGATTTCACTTCATGAAAAAGAAAATGCTTTTAATTCACTGGCTAATTGCACTTAATGGTCTATGTAGAATTATTTTAATTCCAGAAAAAAAAGTTCAATTACAAGACTTCATAAATGTCCAAATGATGTGGTGAAGAATTGTTTTTATGTGATACATTCATTGCAAATTATAAAAAAAAGATTCTTCATCAGGTAAACTAGTCAGTTAGAAAACAAAATTTTTAATTTACTCTTACACAGAATGAAAGACTAAGTAACAAATCTGGACTGTAGAACTCCTTTTCATATGGCCAAAGATAATATGCGTCCTGGTAAAATAATCCATGAAGTAAATATATTTATATAGCAGATAAAGATTCTAAAATTTTGCTACGAGATTTTGAGAATGGGAAAATAAAAACTGTGATAACCGTATTGATTAAATTTTCACATGTATTAGTTATGTTCCTCAATTAAGATATGAGTCACTATCTGTTATAAGCTTAATGAATTATTAAATCTGATAATATTTGATAAAGATAAGGTGTTACTTATTAAAGTGTATAAAATTAATGGTTGATAAGAAATATATTTAGAATAATAATTCAAAATATTACTTTCTAATCAATCGATAAATCATTACAATTGGCATAACAGATTATATCATATAAATCTTAAATATGTGTTTAAAATGAAAGAATATATTGATATTGGTGATATGAATGATTTCAAATGTGAAGTAGGATTTAAGTAAAATAACCATTAAAACTCATTTTAATGTTGGCATAAATCAAAGCTCTGAAATTCTTGAGTGGATCCATGCTGATCTGTTTGATCCTATTCAACCTGATTCATTGATAGTGCAAACTATTGTGTTTGATGTAACATTGGTTTTGCTTTTTTGTTAAAAAAAATAAAAGTGATGTATTTGAAAGTTTTCAAAACTTTGAAGTATGAAAATGTAACTGATAAAAGAATTTTAAAAAAATAGCAATATCTTAGAAATTGTGAATTTGATACTTATCTGGATAATTCAGGTGTATTTCATAAGGCAGGGGTGTAGGGGGCAGTCCAAATAATACTGAGAATAACAAGGCTAAAAAAACAAACCATATCTTTTTAGAAATAACTAAATTATTGTTCTGTGAAAGTGAGTTTATGTGAAGATTTGAATCCAAAGCTATTAATTCTAGTATTCAGGTACCTAATTTGGCACTGTATAAAGGAGAAGAAAAAATACTGTTTGAAACTTGGGCAGTTAAAAAAAAATGAAATTAGATTATTTTAAAAGATGCGACTGTGTAGCTTATTTTCATGTTCTGAAAATAATGAGAAATAAATTTGCGATTCCAGGAAAATATGGTATAATGTTAAAATACATTACAGAATGAGCAGTTTATCAAATTTATAAAAAATCTAGAATATCAAATTTATGAAATAGATAGAATTATTTTTATTAAAAATCAAAAACTAATTGAAGAAAAATCAATTAAATTCAATTAATCGTTAAAAGATTGTAGGAAAAATATCAGTAGACATTCAAAATATTGATTCACTGCCTGAAATTTCTTCAGAAAAAAATGAAATTAATAAAAAAAATAATAAAGTGTCTTGGAAATTCTTCCCAAACGTGTAGCAAGTGAAAGTAATATCTCCTTTTCATATCATACCCTTGCTCTTCATAAGCCAGAGGATGGTACGAAGGATGAAAACCAACAGCCTGATGTTGAGTTGAAGAGTAATGATGTTAATCAAATCCTATTTAGGTGTTTGGGAAAATGGCAGTGATATTAGTTTAGCAATGCAAAGACTGAATATTATCAAAATCTTTAATATTGAATAAAATTTTTATATCTTTGTGCATATGAGGATGGATTTTAAAATAAGATTCTTTTTTACTCACTTCTAGGGTTTTGAAATATTGAAGGATATGTTTTAATATTTTCAGAATATTATTTAATTGCTGTTTAATTTAATAATTGTAATTAAATTCATAAGTCAAATCTAAAGTGTCATCTGATTATGAATTTAAGAAATCAAAATAAATAAAAAAATGATAGTAAGATTCATATTTTGATATTTGAAATTATTGACAAATTATATAATTTCCTTTTCAGTATCTCTTTCAGCAACTGCTATCTATTCATATGTTTTCTTGCTGCCTATAATTCTGTGGGGCCTAATGTGGTATAGACAAAGTTCAAATAGATACACTCTTCTAGAAATATTGTGTGTGTATGGATATTCTCTAGCTATTTATGTTCCAATATCAGTAAGTTCCCCTTATAAAAAATTTTGTTGAAAATTTTATGCTTTATTTCTAAAACCAATATTTGAAATCGTGATATTTTTTTTTTCAATATTATCAAAATAAGTTTTAGCCAAAGGAAATACGAGTGCATCTGCAATATTCAGATAAATAAAGCTGTTTCAGCTGTGAAATTTGACACACGTGTAGTCATCATAGTGATTCAATGCATCTTAAAGCCTTAAATATATATTTATTCAAGTACAATTTTTATTCAATATTTTGTGCTGAGAGCTCTAATTAGTTATTGAATTGTAATGAAATTTTGATCAAAACCCATTTCTGTTAATGTAATTTAATACAACTTGAATTGTAGAGTAGCTTTTCTGTTTCATAGAATTCTTTTGCAGTTTTATGAACAAAGTATTTGGTTGAAATATCCCATATTTTTTTACATATAAAAAATGTAATATGTTGTTTTAATAGTTTTAATTAGCATGCTTATTCCAATTTTAAAAAATTAACTTTCCTAAAAAATATACTATTTTTAATGTTAAATAACTTTAAAAGATGTTTTTAATTATGTATATTGTACAAATTTACTGATTCCGAGTAGAAAGAAAGAACACTTGTATGATTAGTAACTTTAAATCAGAGGAATGTTGCTCACTCAGTCAAGAAAAACAAATCAATGTTTTTTTGTTTTTTTTACAGTTTTTGTTGCCATCCTGTTCTATATTATTGCGATTTTGATTTCGTGAGCATTTGTGTAGGGACTCTGCTTTTTGCGAAGAGCATTCTTTAGGATTTTCCCTTCTTCAGAATTACAAAATATTGATTATAAAAGATATCTAAAATTGATACTAATTTTTTTAATAAAAAAGTACTTTGAACACAAAATCTTTAACATTTTCATAAAATTTCAAATTAAAAGTATCCTTGGTTAAAAGTTATCTTGAAATTTTGATTGAGACTCAGTTTTTATATTTTTATTTATTAATGTGTTTAGAGATACTTTCTATTACAATTTCAGGTCTTGTGGGTTATACAAGTTGCATGGCTCCAATGGATTCTAGTCATTATTGGAGCTACACTGTCTGGCACAGTGCTTCTCCAGACTTTCTGGCCCATTTTTAGGGATGAAAATAAAAAAGTATGACCTTTATTCTAACATTTTGAATTTTAGTTCATATTAGTTTATAGTTTATTAATGATTTAGTTCACTAATTAAAATAAGTAAAGTCTCTTTCAGTTATTATTCAATTTTAAAGTTTTGGTCAAGTTGGAATTTTGAAAAATAACTTAAAAGTTATATTGTTTATTTTGTATACTTTGCAGACCATTGCATTATATTGCTATACTAGACTTATTGTCTTCATTGGTTTCCTGTCTTATTTTCAAAATCGTCCAATAAAATTTCATTACAATGTTAGAGAACAGCTTTTTGTAGTGATATACATATCACATAATAAAATTTTACACTTCTTCCAGATTAACTTTTCATGCTTAACTGACTTTTATAAATTATTATATTTACTTATTTATTTTGCCATTGTGTGCCATATTTCAAAATTCTTGGCCAGAGATGAAAATTTCTAGAATTATTTGTTTTAAGATAATATCTTTCTAGAAAATTTTGTACAACTTTGTCATTTCATTGTTGAAAATGTGGGTTACATTTTTATCAGAAAGGAACTAATTAAATGGTAGGAGAATTTCTTTCTCTTTTAAAGTTTATATTTGTTTACTTATCATTCTTTAGTTGCATATTTCTATTGTATTATTTTATGAATTACTTCCTTCAAGTGACTTTGTTAAAATTAAAGCTGTTAGTAATCCATTATTCTGCTAATTTCTACTTGAAAATATGACAGATTTTAAGAGTGGGAATTCCAAACAATTCTTACATGCAAATATTAATTGTTGAATCTAAAAATGTAATTTATTAATTTAACTACAATCCTTGAGAGTTTGGATTAACTTATATATTATTAATTAGAGTTAAAGATTTTAAAATTTTGAAAAAGGTTAAATATGAAAATTGTAGGACATAAAAATGCAAGATACAGATACAATTGTGTAATAATAAAAATTTAGGAGATGGATGAAAAAACATATTTTTTCCGTCTCCTTCTTTTCATATTTGCAACATAAATTATTTCAGTTCTTAATTTTAAACATTAAAAATAATTGATATATTAACTAATATGAAATTCACTGTTTTAATTTATTTTTGTCATTCTTAGATTGCAGCTGTTGTTTTGTGTTTGATGCTACTATTCCATACTCTGTTAGCTGTTGGATTTGTGGTAGGTGCATTTTTTTTCCCATGGTCTTAAATTCAATCATCAAGATATACATTAAAATGTTTTCACCTACTTATATTTAAAAAATATTTTTTTTAAACTTTACTGATGAATTACCATCCCAAAGATTCATTACAGTATAAGTTCTAATATCATGAACTTTATAAGTTCTCCTGATATGAGTAGTTAAACTGTTTAAAAAAATAAAGAAAAGTGTTAATAATACTCATACATTATAGCATGTGCATTGAATGTATCTTTCTTGCACTTTAGTTATCTAAAATGAAGTTCATGGTTACCTCATACACAGCATCAGATAAAATATTATAAAAAGAAATAAACAAAATTAAAAATAAAATCATTTGATGAATTATTCTTGTTAATTGATTGAAGATTCCAGAATTGTCATTTATGGTGTGGTGTACTGCATATTATCTGAAATCATCATGAAGAATTTTTGATTAAAAGTGATTAGTAAAATAAGTTTTTTTTATATATTGCTGTTTCCTATATTCATATTCCTGATTAATTAGCTTCTTGCTTATTAATTCATTAGTGTGAGATTAACTTTTCCACATAATATACATATACTTTGCATTTTCTTAATTAAATGGAAACACCATGTAGTTAAAAAAGATTTAAACTTAAAAAAATAGTACTTCACAGACTATGTAATATACAATGTGGGAACAAAACAATTACTGTTTTAAATTAAATTTGAATAGCAAATATATATTTGCCTTTCTGATATCCTGTTTTATTTGTTACTAAATAAAGTTTAAATATAGTTATTTTTTATTATAGAAATTATAATATTAATCTAATTTCATAAAAGAAATCAGCTTAATTTTTTTTGAGAAACCAAACATTTTAATTTAAATATTCTTTATCATTTGATATATTTTGAATAAATTTAATTTGATAATGATATATTTAATTTTTCTCTTCAGTGTATTATTTTACAAACGATATTTTTTTTTTTTGATACAATACTGTTCAGAAATTTGAATAGAGTTAAGCTTCTTTAAAATATGTATATTTTGTTGTTGTTTCTAATGGCACTTTTCATTGACAGACAAGCCCATTGACTAAAGAATCAATTGTAATAATGCTCTCTTTATATTCAGCCTTCATTGAGCTTAAGCCTTCATTTTTGATCCTGTAAGATATTGGTATATATCCAAAGAAAACAATGTATCTGCTTGCAGATTATTTTTCATTTAATTTACAGACCCTAATAGAATCTAAATGCAGAATTAATACAATTCAAGTATCAGATTAATTTGCCTTATAATATCTTGTTTCAATACAAAAATCAAGGATGGACACAGACTAATATTTTAGGAAACAACAGCATATTAACATTTTTTAAGAGATATTTTAGTTGCCTTACTATGTGCTCCTCCTTTTTAAAATAAATTTTTCCTACCCTTTTAACTTGTTCTTTAATATTACAAGAATTAAAATATGTAACATTTTGTAATAAAGGATAGTCATATTCTATATACAACATTTCTTGCCAAAAAGCAAACAAAGTATTCAATGTTAGAATTAAACTGGCATTACATTATTTTCCAATTTTAACTTAAATTCAGTATTATCAATTTTAGCCCGATTCATCATATTAGGAACATAAAATGCATTTTCTGAGGAAACTTGAATAGTACCTTTAACATCTTTAGTTTAAAAGTTAATATCACTTATTCCTTTGTATTTTTTTTCCTACAAGTATTGTTTAGTGATGAAAGTTCCTTCAAGTTTTGAAATTAGTGTCATTCATAACAAAATGAGTTTATTATTAACTACTCCAATTGATTGATTAATTCCTCAAAACAGAATTTTAGAGATAAAAGCCTTTTTTATTGTAGTTGTTATTGGTTGTCCCTTTAAACGTTAAGATTTAATGTATCCTCTTTGAGTTATTCACTTAACAATTTTCTCAAAGTGGCTCCATTACTATAGAATTATAATTTTTGTTTTATTAAAAAGTATTTTTGAAGAGCTTGGCACATTTTCTCTGCATTCAAAGATTTTTTTTTTCTCTTTAATGAAATTAACATCATATACTTTTTTAATAGAATTTAGATTTAGTTACTTCTATTTGAATAGATTTCTCCTGGGGTTATCTTTCAACTTTTAAATAAAAATTCTGTATCCTTTAATCTTAAAATGTTTGAATCATAAGATCAAAAGACAGTTTAAAGAGTTGTAATGTTAATTAATATATTGCAAAGTCACAAAATAATGGCAGATATTTTCTTTTTATATCTTGAAAATAGTATTACTACTGTGTTTTACCAGCCATATTCCAATTTCTCTTTTTTTGGTAGCTGCATTTGCACAAAGCTTTTCTTCACCAATTAAAATATTCCAACAACTATAAACTACCTACAACACTTTTATGTTGTCTTTCATGTTGTACAATTATAGGCATTCCTCTTCAGCAAGACAAAGAAGGAAACTCATTTTACTTTTTAAATATCACAACAGTTAAATGATTTTTAAAACATTTCTGCTTAGATATGCTATTTACTTCAGTCTTCTTTTATGTAAATAGCATATCTTTTTAATTGCATCTTGTGAAAAGAAAGTCTATAACCAATAATGAGTCACCAAATATAACCTTAATTAAACAAAAACATCTAGCAGTTAAAAAAAATCTTACTTGACAATTTATCCTATTACAATTTACTACTAACCTTACTTTGTAAGAATTACTTCACAAGTAATAAATGAGATGCTACAATAAATCATAGTATTTAATTGAATTTGAATATTAAATGAAATTTGAATATTGAAGTATTTCTGACCAAGAGGATAAAATCTTCTTGGTATTCGTTTTTCAATGACCAATCAATTTATTTGCATATCAAACAATATGACAATGATGCAATTTTCTTCATCTATCATTTTTTAAATATTTATGTGGAAAAAACATTAACATAGAACATTTTTCTACTGTGTCATATATTATGATTAATTAGAATCATAATATCACAAGGACAAATAATTATGTTCGAATTTTAAAAATAATAACAATAACCCTTGGTCATTTAAAAAATAGCTCAAATTCTTTAAAAGTTAAAACTTGTATTTTTGGTTATTAGATTTATCAAAATACTTTTCTCTTATTTATTTCATTTTTATGTATTTTACTTTCTAATATATTTATATATACATAACAAAAATAATAGAAACTTTTGAAGAGACATTTGATAAATGTTTATTGTAGTGTCGTTCATCTGTAAATGCTTTTAATAACCATGAGTTTTTTGTTTCAGACTTACTTTTTCCAACCACCGAATAGTGGAAAGACTCATGTATCTACCACAAGTAACATTCCATCTCCAAGCACAGAAAATAGTTCTCCGGCTCATGTAAGAAAACAAAAAACAGTCCCTACAAAGTCAACTGGAGATCAACAGCTTGAAAATTTGGCTCTTGTTTTGGATAAAGAGAGTAGACCGCCTAAGAAATTAAAGACTAAGAACGATGCTATAGATCAAATGGTAAATGATGGAGAAAGTAAAACAGTTAAAAACGAATCTAATTTCAAATCAATTCCTTTAAAAATGAATAAAATAAACCACATCGTTAATGGTATTGCTCTGAACAAAGCATAAACAGTGTTTTATCTATATTTGTTCCAACTTGTATTATATTAAAACAATTTGTATGAATAAATCAATTTAAATATTAAAAGAGAGAATCTGTTTTTATATACACACATTTAAAATTGATACAATGTACATAGTTTTGAGAGATATTAATGTTCTATCTACTAGCAATAAAAAAGTATATGTGTACCAATTGTTGTCTAAGGGAGGTTGCTGAAAATGTAACAGAAATCTACAAATTTGGAAGAAAGTACACCAAATTTAATCTATTTAGATAAAAGTGTTTTTTGTTCCAGGCGATTGTTTTTCGAATTCAAGGACGTCTGAAAAGTGGAGATTTACCGACATCTCGAGTTCGAATTTTTTGATTGCAACACCTTCTTTAAATTTTGTATAATATAAAATAAAAATGCCAATGGAAGCATTTTTTCTTGAAGCCAATGAACAACAATATCTAGTGTTGCTTCGTAATTTAACAAAACTCATCAAAGCATTTTTTTTTTATTACAACTTTATCAACTACAAAATAATGTAATTTAATTATTCAAAGAAACTTTGAATTTCATTATAATAAAATAATTGTTATAAATTATATCAAATTAATTTTTCAAAAATCATTTAAACTGAAGAAAAAAATATACTCATTCAAACAAATTTCTTATCACTGAAATTCATAAAAGCTCTAAAATGGTATTAAAATAACCTTTTTGAAACAATATGCTTTCATTTTAGATGAAGAAACAATTTTTTTTTAATATTTTGATTAAATTTCAGCGATCTTTCTTGGAGAATGTGTAATGCCAAAAAATAATAATAAATGAATAACTTCCCGAACTTCAATAGCTTTATAATGTTGGCTCAATGTTTCTGAGGACAAACCTTTAAATGTTTAGAGAGATTTCTAAAAAGTTACAATTGAAAGAAAAAAAACCATTGCAAAATAATAGAATATGAATCCTTAAAAACTTTTTTTCCCATTTCTTAAAAAAATTTTAGGTTCCAGACCCAGTAGTTTCCACTCCTCCCTTAATCAAACAATATTTAGGGAAATAGATCCAACAAATGAAAAATTTCAAATAGATGGGGACATTTAAAAAAATATCACGATTATTGAAAATTTAAGGCTACAAATTAAAATTTCATCATTTTAGATTTTACAGTAAATACACACAGCAATTATAATTCAATGGACTACAGTTGAATATCTGTATTAATTCATTCAAGCAATTGCTCCAAAATGAAATATTAAATAAGAACAGTGATTGAATGTTTTTAGAGCAACTTTTCCTATGTTTGAATTCATCATTTTAGCCTACCAAATTCATCCGGGTTTGTTTTTTTGTTTTTTTCCTGTTAATCAAACCAATCGGCACATTCTTCTTTAAGAACATAGAAAAGTGTGATATATACTTACCAGGCATAACTTAAATAACTTTTCAGCACTTAAAACATTAACAATTGAAGTTTGAATGTTTTTCAATTTGTAATAAATATGACACAGTACACATTTCATACTTTCCCTTCCGGATAACTATTCCAGCATTTTTATAAATGGCAATGCTCACTGTTAAAGAACAGAAATGTGAAAAGAAAAGATGAGGTCCCAACACATATTAAGACCAAGCATTATCTCAATATATACTGGAACCTCTGGATTAAATCTCTGAATTCTTCCCCTTTGTTGCTTTTTTTTTTTTTTTTTGACACATTTGGTAAACAACCATGACTTTGAATTATTATATTTAACTTGAGAAGAAACAAAACAACTATCTACACTCTTTGGGAAAATATTAAACACTTTTCAAAAACATTTTCCAAAAATTTAACACTTTTAAAATACTTAAAAATTTTCAAATTTAAGCACTTTTTATGGCAATAAAAAGTACTACAGACAGATTTTGAGCAGCTCATTCATCTAGAAATATTCGCTAATTTATTTTGAATAAATTCAATCCCTCAAATAATAAATAAGCCATTTAATAAACTCATATATGGTGGTCAACTCATAATAAACTCATACATCACCACGCTGCTTCTGCAGATCGTATGTTGCTAAATCTTCAAAAGAAATACATTCTATTCTTCTGTGCATGCTCGTCAGATGCAATTCGGGAAACTCACAGAAAAAGAATTGTCTCGCAAACCGAAACTAGAATAATTTCAACAAGGAAAAAAAGAAAGAAGAGAAAAGGGGCGAGTTCCTGCACCATACAAAAGCAAATGTATTGTTTCGTTCTTGGAAGTTATGACTATGATCTATTATTCTAGCTATCTTTAGATATCTGTATTTTATGTATTCAATAAAAACGATTAGGAAACTAAAAATCCCTGTTTTTATGAAATTTTTCCTATTTGCTTGCATTTTTTCTCCCTCCAACACGATTTTTAATTTTTCTTATGTTTTCCTGGCTTTCTAGGTGACATGGTAACACTAATTTATAAATATTTATTTATATATTTTCAGCATGTAATAATAATAATTCTGAAATGTTCTGATTTTTAAAGACAAATGTGTGCAAAGCATAACAAGAAAATAATTCAACTCAAATAAATAAATTTTTTAAACAATTGGATATTTTCTGCTAGCTGTAAAAATCCTAAGAAATATATTTGCATATTTTCAGCAAGATTATCCAGTTTACTTTTTCAGATTAATTATTATTATTTTTAAAAAAACCAGCTGTCAAAATTCATCTAATTCTTTTGTTATTTTTTGAATAAAAGATAATTGAAAAGAAATCTTTTCCCAGTAGTTAATTTATGCAAAAATTGTCATCCGTTTAAATACTAAACTATTAGTAGTAAAGAGTTGTCTTTTTTTTTCAAGAATATATAACAAAAAATAACATCCTTTATTGGGACAAAATTTTAATCAAAAAATATAATTTGTTAATCAAAATATAACAACATAATTACATTTTTATTTCTAAATATTATAGACAGAAAATCACTTATTTGACTATTTATTATTTTTTGGTCAAAATTTCATGTGTTCCAATATTATTAACATGCGTGGTTCTTCTATTAGGAAGCAGCATCAAAGTCAGTGATACGATTTCTTATTTCAAAATGCTCCTTTTGCAAAAAAAAAAAAAAAAAAAAAAAAAAAAAAACCTATTAATTGCAATAAGCAATGTTCATCAACTAACCATCATTTCATGCTAAAGAATCATCCTCTTGTAAAATATAACTCAGAACTGTATTTAATTTTGAAAATTCAAAAGAAAGAAAAAAAAAGTTATATCCAACTGTATTTTGAAATTGGATTACAGAATAAAGATTTAAAAAAAATGCTGTACATCCAATTCTGGTACAAGAAAAATTGCTCAGCAATTAAACAATTCAAAAATTTATTTAAAAAATTGGTAAACATATAATAGCATAGTTCAGAGATTCCGTGGCAGGAATTTTGTATAGCAACAAGCCACAAAAAATTTATTTAGTCCAAAAGAATACTTTTTTAAATTAAACAAAATTTAACAAACAACAAAAACAGTAATTATATTCAAAATTTAATTTCTTTAATAAAGGCTCAGTAAAAAGATGCATAGTTTAAATTATTACAAGTAACATACATACAATTATATTTAATCTATGGCAGGAAAAAAAATAGGAAGAATTATAAGAACAAGTAGGGAAACTACATGTTTATAGAAATATTTACAATAATCATTATATATACATAGACAAAATTTGCAATAAAAATAGTATCACAAAGAACTGTCATACTCTTTACTTTGAAGTGTTACAATGTACTTTTAACGTAAATCAGGGGCATCTTGTATGGACTTCTTAATACGTAGTAATATCGTAGTATACCACTGATCTAAACGGGATATTGAATCATAATTCTTAACAGCTTCAGTAAATCCATCAATGTCTTGTTCTTCTATTTTTTCAATCAGTTCCTTTGAAGAAAAATTAACAATGTTTAGATCAAATAACAATTTTATGTCATGAACTAAAAAAAAATTAATTCTTAAAAATGCCTCCAAATAATATCAAACACATTATTTTGCAAATGAATTTCATTTTTAGTTCTTTTACTATAAGCTTTTGGGAAGATCAAAAAGAGAAACTTAAAATTTAAAGTACCTCAGAAAAATAGTACAATTATGAACATGGTATTAAAATTGTTTGTTTGCATGATTTTAGCTTTCTTTAAAAAAATCCTTTCAATAACAAGCAATAATTTGTTATGGTGATGAATTATATTGTATGTAACTTATGCAAGTATTTGTTATAAGAGTGCAACCTTGTATAAGTGCATATGTTCAATGTAAACACTTCAATAAATTAACTGTTTGATCATTAAAAAAAATTAATAAAATGCATAGACATTTTCTGATTAAGCCTCTTTTGCTAATTATTGTGATCTATGTATATCTACGACATATATAAAGAAAGATTCATTTCAGAAGTAGTTTGATATTTAAGAGAGTAACCCAACTTAATAAATCTGCTTCATAATATCTTAGCAAATTTTAAAAACAGAATGATGAAACTCAGTATGTGCATAGGTGAATATAAAAGAAATATTTTACTTACAACTATTTGTATAATAATATGGAGACCTATTCCCTTATTATGCAATAAGTTAAATTTCATTCAAGTTGAAATGAAATTTTTTTAGAAGTAAAGTAAACACTAAAATAAAGTTTTGATTAATATAGCAAATAAGAAAGCTCCATTCAACAGAAAATTCATTAAAATTCAAGTGTTTTAAATCTAGTAAAAAATATAATGTATACCCTAAATATTTTATAACTCCTAATACAAAAAGATACCAACTGTAGTTCCTAATTCATACACTGTTTGTAATTCACTGTTTAACAGAATTTGTAATTTTATTAGTCTTTAATCACTTTTTCAGGAAAATGTTAGCCTGAAAGAATCAGATAAAAATTAATAAATAAAGACAACACAAAAAAATGCATGTTTTTAACTTACTTTTAAAAGTTTGCATTCTCGAGAATCAGAAAAATTGGGGCTCATTTCTTCGTATTTTGAAACAGCATGCTACAGTAAAAATATACAAATTAATATAGGTAAAAATTTAAGCACATTTATTGAAATATAATGGATATGGCAAACCATATCCAATACTGAAAAATATCTTTCCTTATTTCCTTTGAAATAACTATTCAATATTTAGCTAAAAATTTGAATATTCAAAGAAACAGTTAATATTATACAAATTTTTAAATACATAATTTTAATACTAGAAACAATTTTACCTGAGCATTTAGTAAATCTATACATAGATGACAAAGTCCAGCACGGAAGAAATATTCTTTTGCACTGTATTTCAATAACGAACTTTCTAAAGATGATGAAGCTATCTGATAAATAAGATAAGATAGAATATTACTAATTCTTAAAACAAAAGTACACATTCTTAGTCTAAATTCCATTTATTAATATAGGAAACTTCCATGGTAAAATAGCTATATTATAATTCCAAACTTGCATTCAATTTTCTGTACATTATTGAATGAGTAAATTATCCTCTGCACTACACAAACAAAATAAAACTTTTTTTTTTTTAAATGGAGTAATTTAATACATTCAAAAAATATAATGGAGATATTATTATTTGTATTTTTTAAATTATCTTGAATCCCAAATATGAATTTTTTACATTTCAGGGTAAATAGCCAAATTTTATTAAAAAAAAAGCAACTTTTTTAAAAAGCAATCTTAAAGGTGGGGATACAAACTAACTTTAACATAACAATCTTATTTTATTTCAGTACAAGTCAGGATAAAAGCTACTAAATTGTCCAAGAAAGTATTTAATTTTATTCAAATATAAACATAGAATACTACCAGTAATTACTCAATATTTTTTATAAACAGGTTATTAACATTTTGTTACAAATTATTATTATTATGCAAGTTTCTTATAAAAAATTCATTAAAGCCCTTTCATTGCATATCTAAGATTACTTAAAGCAATGATAATAAACCATATTCGACAAAAAAAATTATTATACCAATTCAATAGGATTTCAATTCCTTGAAAACAAAGATGGCATTAATAGGGGAGGAGCAATTGCCTCTAATCAGTAATCACAAACTCTGCCTAACCCATCATTGGCTAGTGATTGAAAGTTTCGTCAACAAAAGTGTTCACAACTTTGAAATGAGCGAGCAAAGTTGATCATTAACCAATAGAATAACTTAAAAGGCATCTTAAATTTATTATATTGTAAACATTCAAAATACCAGAGTAGCATGATTTAAAGAGGCAGAATGACAACACTTGAGAAAACAACTAACAGGATGATAGGTCAATAAGATGCATTTTGATCATTTTTGAACAGCCAAGAACTCAAGACAATGTTAAATATGCAGATTTTCTGATATCAGTTTCAAATGCTATTCCTTCAGTTTATATTTTGCAATATATTTTATAAGATGACAATAAATTAAAATGTTACATTTTGCCAACAAATTCTGGTAATTGCAATTTGGATGTCAATATTATGTTCGCAGACATCTAATTCAAATATTGTTTCATCTATTCAATTTAAAAATAAAAAAAGAGAGAAATTAAGGTTGACAGCTGAAAACTCAAACATGGCTAAGAACATATTTTTACATAATCTATCAGATCTAGCATGGAGAAGCTTTTTATTTATTTGTTTATTTTTATCTCCCAAAAGAAAAAATATGTATCTAGATAAAAAGAAAGAAACTTATTTAAGACCCTTATATAAGGACCATTACAAAATATGCTGTTTCTAAACACTTTTCAATAAAATACACTTCTTATATTTTATCATCAGTTACTAATCCATTATCTAAGATAGAATTTATAAAGAATACTTCTTTCTAACAAAATAAAAGAGTGAGAAAAAAGGGTTTTTTAAATTGTCACTGAATAACACAGATGATTGCATTTAACACTATGATTTTTGTATAGTAAATTGCTAATTTCATACACACAATTCAAATAATAATTAACCAAACACATAAGAGCAAAATTAACACTTTCAGACCTGTTCATAGATCTCAACGGCCTTTTCATACTGTTCTAACTGAGCACAAAACTTAGCAACATTCAGTAGACATTTATTGGCAGAACTAAAATAATAATAATTAATGCATTAAAATCATATTAAAATATGCATTAATTATGATTAATTTCCAATGAAGGCAATCTTTTATATCTTTATGAAAATATATCAGCATTAATACAATATGCGAATGGCAAATATTTGAATATACAATGACACTTCTGATATAAATATATAGCCATTATCAAAACCAAAATATAAATGAAATCAACTTTAATCCTTATTCCCTTATTCATAAGTAATCTTTGTGATATACTCATCAGCTAGATCAAAATATTTTGTAATTGATTAAATTAAAAAATTGGAGTATTTTCATGGGAAAAAAATATTTATTTATCTCTTTCATAGCCCAAATTTATAATTAATCTATTCATTTTCAAGTTTGGACTTTGAATATCAACTTTTAAATAAGATTAGACAATATGGCATTAATCTGATGCTTTGTAATGGATATATAAAGTTGACATAGGCTAAGAGTATCAGGTAATTTATCTCAAGTTTAGAATTCAATTGATTATTTCCTTGACCTTATTGACTTTCAATTAGATATTACTATCATTATTTGACACAAGATATAAGGTATCATGCAGTTATCATGCTTCAGCTGCGCTATGTACATGTATAATATATTTTTTAACAATATATATTTCATTCCTAGCTGTAACTGTCTTATCTCACATAAGTCATATCACTGATCTCTGACCCACCACTAAGGCTCACGGATAAACGTCGCAAGACTGAATGATTGGACAGCCGCTATAGCAACACTGGCGGGAACTGTGGTTGAGTCCTAAGGGCCATCACCAGCCACAGTACAACCCTCCCCATTGGGAGTACGTCCTGTCATCAATGGGAGGCCCTCCTGTCATCAAAAAGCCCCACCTATTATTGAGCTTACCCGGTTGGTGAGGTCTAACCACCATGCCAGAAGCACCTCATGATCATTTCGAGGTGCCCCCCCTTGGGAATCCTTTTCTTGTATAACAATAGACATACCACTGAAGAATCCTTGCATTCCCTTTACCACTAATTATAGCAAAAAATATTTCTCTTCCTCTTTTAAACCACATCAATTGTTGTCTAAACCATTGGCATATCATCATCATCCCTTATAAAGAAAAAGATAAATCTCAATTTGGAATTGCATTCATATGAGTATCACCTACAATCTCAATACAAATGCTAGATTCTATAATTGATTATTTTATTTGTTTGGGCAGAAACAAAAAAATGCCAATGGCAGAAAAATGAGTTTCTAAGAATTTTAGGTATAATCAAGTATTTATATCAACCACCACTTAAAGATAGGTAGATATTAAGAAAAATTGAGAATTAATCCAAACATATTTTAATGCATTCTAATATGAATACAATTCACTAAAAATACTATATAAAATTTGTCTACTTTAGTTCATTCAGGAAATATAATGATTCAATGTAAAATTTCATTTAATTACAATCAGAAACATATAAATCCTTTTACGTGTGATTCAATTATTATTGCAATTTATGTTGCTAACATTTTTAAATAAGTACTTTTATACTTTAATTCTCAAAGGTAATTAATTTTGGTTATATATAGCAACATAATGTGCTAATTAAAATATTTCAAAACATTCTGAAAAAAATTATGTGAATCTATTTATATGAATAAAGATAACATTAATGAAACATTTAATTTTATATTTTAACTTATTTAGCATTAATATAAAGAAAAGAAAAATTATAGTCACCTATTTGATTCCTCGCCTCTATAATAATCGGCAGCTTGCTCATAGCAGCTTATGGCCTAAATAAGAAATTAAAATTCCTTTAAAATACTTCTTAGTTAACAAGACTAGCAAAGATCAA
>JAPMOQ010026581.1:1426722-1442812 GCA_026543055.1 Argiope trifasciata | reverse complement strand
TTTTTATAAACAAGTTAAGGGTATTCCAATGGGTACAGCTTTCTCAAATGCTTTAGCTAATATTTTACTGCAATATTGAGAGAAAAAAATAATTAAAATTTACTTAATAAATGGATAGAGATTTACTAAGGATTTAATTTTAAATTAATAAAGAATTGCCAATATTGTTATTAATTGCTATCGTAAAGAATTAATTCTGACAGAAACAAATAAAAATCATCTTGAAGCTACTTATCTAGATTTGAGGATTGAAATCGCTAATGATAAAACAATAGTTAGAATTTATGATGAAAGAGACGAATTCAGCTTTAAAATAATTAAACTCTGTAATTATCACTCTAACCATAACTTTAAAATTTTCAAAAATTTAATTTTCTCACAATTTAATAAAATTTAAATAATTTTTAATAATGAAATTTCATTTATAAAAGCAACAAATAGTTTTATTAAAAATTTAAACAATAATGATTTTCCGAAAACTACTCCGATATCAATATTTTAATATAAAAAAAAGAAATGACGAAATATTAGTAAAGTAGATGACGCTCAGAAACTACATTTATCTTTTTTTCTTTGTATTATAATTGGAATGGCAGTTGGGGGTGATATTTCTTCTCCTGTTGCTGGTCTGTTCTTTCCCTCCTTTTTTTCTTAATTCATTTTGTGGTTCATCGTAATTTTTGGTTGAATATTCTTATGTAGTTTTATTTTACACATTTTCGTTTTATTTGGTGATGTCTTTAATGTTGCTTTGTTTTTGGGTTTTTTTTCTGTTAAAATTGGTATGGCTCTTTTGCCTTCATTTTCGGGGGATTTTTGGGTCACGAGGGTCAATAATTTTGGATATTGTCCTATGCCTCACAGAAAAAAATCCCTTATTTTGAATCCTTGCCTGAGGGTGACTCTTGAGAAAGTCTTCAGACCGGATTCTTTTTCTATTGGTTGTGGTTTTGATTCGGTTGTGTTCCTTTTTGCTTATATTTTGTAAATTAATTTAGATTCATCTGTATTTTAGTTGTAGCTGCATTTGCTCTCACTAAATACAATAATTGTTTTTTAAATTAAAAATTTTAATACGAAAATTAATTGTGAATTCGAAATTTTTTTTTGTTTTCCAATTTTTAGTTTCGTTTCCGTAATTAGTTTCGGTTACATAATTATATTAATTTAGATTTCTTTCATAAATAAGTTTTATTTCATTTACTTTTCCTTTGATATATATATATACTAGCCGCCTTTGGCGACCAGCTGGTTCGCCATGAGTAATGCGTTCTAAAATTTTCAATTAAATCACATATTCATTAGCCAAAATTTAAGAAATAGTTAAAGTTAAAAGATTCAGTTATTAGTAGTTAAAGAGTCGGTAACTTTATTCGAAAAAACTTTTTGAGTTTAATGCTCTAACAATTTATCGATTATGCTTCCAAAATATTAAAAATGTTTTTTTCGGTGATGTTACCAAAATATTAAATATGTTTTTTAAAGAAAGCGAAAAAGGGGAAAAATTATTGAATTAATGATACAGATATTACAAACGATTATAGAAATATGCCATTAAGTCGGGATTTCAATGCATATCCTGTCTAAATTCAACCAGGTTTACTGTAAATAAAGATAATTTATGGAATTAATGATATAGATATTGCAAACGATCATAGAATCCATTGCCTTGCATTTATTTTTTTAGAAGATATCTCATTTTATATTTATGTTATTTTATCCAGTCACATGCTGAAAGTTGTATTTCTTTAGATTTGATTTGCGATGATAGTTTTTTTTTTTATTTGAACTTCCGGCATTGTTTTATTTTATTTTATCCAGTCACGTGCTCAAAAAAATATGGCTAAAATATTTCTTTAAAAATTCGTTAAAAATAGAAGCTTGAGTTATACATTAAAACACTGATGTCACAAGTTCATTTCTTTTTAATTAAAAGCTAAATATTCTTCATTTTTTAAAGCATTTATAGACTCGTGCTACGTACTATGCAGCTATTTACTTAATTTAGACTTTTTTATAGATGTATTTCTATTATTAAACAAAGCTGATTTATTTAATTAATAATATTGTAAAAGTCACAAAAAATTTTTTGCATTTTCTTTTTTTTAAAAAGAAAAAAACATATTTCATATTTATTTCATTTCATGCAGACATGTGCTGAAAATTGCATTTTTAAATGTTTAATTTGCAATAATTATTTATTTTTTTAATTTGAGTTTTTATCTATCTGATGGCAACCTATTGATAAAAGATAATTTTTCCCCTTCCACTCGTAACGTGCTCCTGCAGATTAAATTTTATTGTTTTGTCCGAAATATATTGTTGAAAAATATAGTTGAAATGCTTCTTTAAAAATTCATTACAAATAGAAGCTTAAGTTAAATGTTAAAATACTGATACTATTGGAAAGCTAATTTTTTAATCTTTAAATTGATGTTAAAATCATGTTTATCCGATAATATTTCCGGAAGTTATAGCGGAAAAACGTCAAAATTTCGCTTAAATTTTAATTAATTCAAATTCTAATTAAAAATTCGAAAAAAGGGCTCCGAGGTGCACATTCCCGACCTCCAAGGTATACATTTACCAAATTTGGTAGCTGTAGGTCCAACGGTCTGGCCTGTAGAGCGCCAACACACACACACACACACACGCACACACACACACACATTGAGCTTTATTATAAGTATAGATATATATGTATATATATATGGGAAATGAAATGGGTTCTTAACAATCTGCTTATCTTATCTTACTTAAAGCCTTATGACACGGCGAAATATCGTCCGCACTTTTCGTCAGCAAACGAAATCGAAAGTGACATCATTATTGAAGTTTCACATGATGATTGAATTTTGTTTGTAGACAATATTTCCGTCCCTATCGTCGGCATTTTCAAGCTGGTTAAAATAAGTGGAAATGACGAAAAACTTGCTTGACCGGTTCTTGAGGGTAGAAACGGAAAATTGCTGATGAAAAATGTGGACGAGGTTTCGCCATGTGAGGAGGCCTTTACTGATCACTTCCCTCCCCCACTCTTCAATCACCAACTTTTTCCTCGCATTAGCAATATACTGCTGCAAATTAAATTCCGGATTGTAATTCTTTTTTCCTTTATTGGAAACGGAAAAAATATTTTCCATCAGGGGTTTTAATTTTTTATATTAAATCTTTTAAGATTTTTCTATAATTAAACTGATTATTGTGTATTTCATTATTTCCGCATTTTTGCAAAAGGAATTCTTTATTTCTTGTTCTTTTTCATTAATATTATCATATAAAAACGTTAAAAAACAAAAAGAGATTGTGCTAAAATTATGCTGCACATCGACACTTTTCCAGCAAAACTTATAAGTAATGCTTAACACGTTCACTGCCGTCTGATATCAGGACCATCCATCCAATGAGATGGCTTCTTTGCTATCCTTCAACTGCAGTAGAGAAGGTCTAATAGCATAGATGGTTTGGTCCTAGCAAAGAGCGCTATCCACGAGTTATCTCGTCGTTGGCAGTCAACGTGTTAATGGGAAAAATGTTTTTGAACGCATATTAACTTTCAAACACTCTGTACTCCTATACTTTATTTATTTTTTCTTTCTAGAATTAATTTAAGATATTTTGGGGGTTGAAAAGTAATTTTGCATCTTAATAATGAAAACTTGCCAATTTTTTTGTTATTTTATACCTAGTCCTACTTCGACCCTTCTTTGCTAAACTAAACAATACAGACATTTATATATAGGCTTGAAAATATCAAATTAGGACATTCCTACGATTGATAACATTGGGATATCTCTCTTTTGAGCTAAAACTGATATTTAATTTTTAGTGAAACATGAAGCATTATTAACTTTATTTCAGCCACAGCACTTTCGTTGTTTATTTTATGCCTTTGGCGACATAACGGTTCGCCAATGATAATGAGTGCTGAAATTTTTAATGAAATGTTTTCTTTGTCTATTAATAGCTTCTTAATACTGTAGCAAAGGCCTTAAGCTGTAATGCCCCGTCTCTCCACTCTACTTTTCTTTTCAGCTCCTATAAAATTTCTTCTTTAAATGAAAGAGGCAAAAATTAAACTACCATTAATCTGAAATACATTATTTGCTGAAACTAAGCATTCTTTTATCTATATATGAATTTTTGAAACCGAGTCATAAAGCATTTAATTCTTAGGAGCACTACAGAATTGTTGAATGCTATCATTTAATGATTTATATAATATATCAAGAATTATTATGATGTGAATAATAATATTTTATTTTATATCTGTATCAAATATACTTCAAAAATTATGATCTAAATTTTATTCAGACCTAAAGGATCCTATTCGACAAAATATTCTGGAAAACTCGACTTTTTAATAAATAAATGAATGAACGTTTCTAACTTCTGGTATCAAATCTGATCGGTTTATGAATTTTTGGATAGAATATTTTAAACAATCAATATTTTCATTATTTTAGGCCAATGAGTCTTAAGAAACTCTGGGCTCTATTTGAGGTATCATCTCTGAGATCGTCGCTGAAGTAATCCAAAATCGCCCATTTTTGTTGCATAGTGATATTCAAATAAATCAGTCAGTTTTAGAGACTGATTTAGTTGATTGGAGTGCTACTCTTTTTATTAAATATCAGCATTTCAAGAATATTTCATTAAGTAGGATTCAAAGAGCAGAGAATTTAGAAAAAAAATCAATATTCCTCATTTATTAGAGCATTTGTAGACTCAAATTACAATTAATATAATTCTTTACTTCATTTAGACAATTTTAATGCACGTTTTTTAAAATATTATTAAACTTTTACAAATTAACGGTTTGATCTTGAGTTGAAAGGATATATATTAAAACAAGTTTTACCTTAAATAAAGGTGATTAAAAATGTAGTAATGATTAAAATTGGTAATATGGGCATTGTAAAAAAACAGAAAACTTTTTTCTTTTTGTACTTATTTTCAATGAAATATCTTGTTTTATATTTATTTCGTTTCATACAGACAAGTACTGAAAATTACTTTATCTGAGCTTTTGTCAATAGATGACAATACGTTGATAAAATTAATTTCTTCCAAATGACGTAGAACGTGCTCGTTCGAATTATTTTTATTCTTATTTTATGCGACATGAATTGTTGAAAAATATTATAAAATTATTTTTAAAAAATTCTTAAAAAATAGAAATTTAATTTTTTTTTGTTAAAACAGTGGTATTATTGTTAAGGTTATTTTTTGAATTTTAATATGATGCAAAAATGAACCTTTTCGAATTTTTCGAAGTCATAGCGGGAAAATGCCGAAATTTCACTTAATTTGTAATTAATTAAAATTTTATTAAAAAATTCATAATAATAATAATTAGAGGTGCAAATTCCCGACCACAAAGGTACAAAGGAGCCAATTTTGGTAGTTGTAAGTCCAACGATCTGTCCTTTAGAGCGCCAAGACAAACACGCATGCACACACACTCGTTTTAAGTATTAGTAAAAACATTTTCCTTTCCTTTCATGGAGCTGTATTATTATTTGATATAGAATTAAGAGCTGATGTCATCTGAATTTTGCCATGGAATAAAGCAAAGTAATTTTGTAACAACAATGTGTTTGTTGCTTGTTAGTTCTTTTTAATACCGTTTCCATTGCTTAGTAAAGATTTTGTCTTAATGTCTTTTTTAAGTCTACTTTAGTGAAAAAACACTTTTCAATGCTTCAATGCAATCTTTGTTAGAATCATTTTGATAAAATTGTAAATATCAGAGTTAGCAGATAAGTATATGTTTTAAATAATTATGAAGGCCAAAAAGTGTAAATGTGTGAATCAAATGTTCCAAATGAAATGGTTTATATTTACCTTACCAAGGCGGAATGAAACCAAGGCGAAATAGAATATAAACTGAAATTAATTTTATTATAAATGATAGCAAGTACATGTTTGTATCAATTAGGCAACTTTTAAAATTGATTTGACTAATTTTCATTCTTTTTCATAGAATTTTTCAAAACCATTTCATTATTAAAACCCTATATAAAAAAGTTACACCTAATTTAGAATAATTTCAATATATTTAGACATGATTTACTGCTTGTTTGTGTACGTCAGTAATCACGTGCAATCTGGTATAAATCTGAAATTAAATTTAAAAAACGGTGATAATTTAATTCCATTTATCATTTCTTTTCGATTATCAAGCCGGTATCCATTTTACTATTATCATTACGTTCACTAATCCTAGTTTTTTCAGGTTTCTCGAGAATCGGTCTCTGAAATGTAAGACTTTTTTTTTTTTCCAATTTCCATAACCATTATTATTTTTTCAACTGATTATGACGTCATTTAAAATTGTAGAAACAATTTTTATGATGGATTTTTTTTTTGATTTTTTTCTGATAAAAAAGTATTTATAGCTGTTTTTTGATAGCTTGTTTCTTATTCTAAGAATATTTGAATTTTCAAAAAGCAAATCAAATATTTTGGAAAAAGTACTTTTTAATAAATTTCATTCATTTTAAGTAATTCATTAATTTATCATGACATATTATAACTCATTTTATAGGACTTTATAATATTGATTCGGTTTAAAAGACTGTTATATACTTTTCACAATAGATTTGGCAGCATTTTATCTAAATTCGAAAATTTCATATAATCATTATCTGGTCGCACTCAGGTCAGTGCACAATTTTGGATAGGCAGACCTTCCCACAAAACAGGTTCGGATGTTGAAACCAAATTTCTTTTGGATTCGAGGCAAAGTTTATGCCATCTTACTTGCAAAAGTACCTTTAAAAGCAAGTTTAGAGAGTGTTAATTATTGTCTTTGGCCATATTCGAAAAATGACAACTTTTTTCGCTCCTGATGGAAACCGAGTTTCATTTTAGATTATAATTTTATAAGTTTCAGAATGAAAAAATATAATTACTTCTTTCGGGAGGATTGGTTTGGTTTGTGCCGTTTAATGGCGCAAGAGCCATGTTTGGCCATACTGCGCCAATCAAAAGGTAAAAGCATAAAAGACATTTTTAAAAACTCATTTGTTAAAATATACCAGACATATACATTCTTTAGGGATTGGATTGGATTTGTAGATTTTAATGGAATTTGCAAGAGCAAATTCTGACCGTACTGCACCAGACGTACGGTAAATATAATTCTTCACGGAGGAAGAGAACACCAGGATTATGTGTGTTGTGATCTTAGTTACGAGATTAAATCAAATGCAAGCGCACAGGCCTATGCTATCTAATATTAGATAATTCCATCTCCTGAAAACGAGCAGATGTTCGGTGATAAAGAATTAGGCGAAACCTCTCGCTCGAGACAAAAACGAATAGAGAGCAACAACTATTCTTCCTTCAATGGCATCACGACAACTTCTGAAGACGTTTCTTCTGTTCAGCTTTCTGAGCGCGGCGAGTCTCCATTTTCTGTCGGATTCTGAAATTCGCAGCCATATCAGACAAGAATGGAACAGATCTAAGAGTAATGTAATTTTTCTTCATCTCTCCATTGGACAAATAATTTTTCAGATTTTAATTTTGATATATCATCACCTCAGGATTCACATTTCAGATGTTGGTGTTATTTATTTAAAAAATGCCATTTTTTCTGTTATTTGCACAGTTTGTTGCATAATTAATAGATAGCAAAGTTTAAACACTTTTGATGCATTTCTCCTGCATAAAAAATAAAATATTCGAAAATCTACTTATTGATATACATGCAAAATTAATTTTTAAATTACAAAATATTATTATTATTTGAGGAACAGGTAAACATGAAACTAATTTAAAAGTGAAGTTTCCATAATTCTGGTAAAGAATTTAGAGACAATGCATAAATGTTTTCTTTCATGGTTCATAGATAATAGCATTGGTAGCATTCTCAAAGTTGAAATGGTAAAATGCAATTTTAGATAGCAGAGAAATATTTCACTTAATATAACGATTGTACTTTAAGAGTCATTTTTTTAATAGAGAAATTCAGCAGCGATTGTTTTTCGTCGAATTGCTATTTAATTTTGATATGAGCTTATCCTTTAAACCAGCGACCTAATCTTCATCATATTATCCAAATCTACTGCACGGAGAGTTAGTAAAGTTGTGTGAATAGCTTAAAGCAAAGATGCTTTTAGCGTATAAATAAATATTGGTACATAATGCTAAAGAAAAGCATTATGAAAATGTAAACATACATTCATAATGAAAACTCTCAGTTTCTTAGTCGATAAGAATGCCTCTCTTTTATTTATGATTCTAATTTTCTAGATGAATGCAAAAATAGAAAAAAAAGCTAGGATTAACTATAGCTAGTTATTTTTAATGAAAACAGAAATAATTTCTATCTGCAAAATTACCATTCTCATGACAGGTACTGTCATTTTTTTACTGTTTAGTGTGGCATTCCGCAAAATGTATTTTGAAAATCTTGTACACAAAAATATCTAATAAAGTAGAATTTTTAGACGCTTTTCTTTTTGAAAACAATTCAGATATATAATTTGATAGGTTGTAGCACTTAATGTAAATAAAATTTTGAAAATTGTCAATTATTTTTATATTTCACTGCTGGTCAATTCTGTGCACAAGTTTATTTTTTACATGTCTCATCAGGCGCCTTGTTAGTCCACTAGGTATATTATTGGTTTTATTTGATTGGACGTGAATCGTTTTTTATGATCTGTGCTCATAATTCCGCTGAATTGTCTGACTGAAATCCGTGCTAATTTATTGCCTAAGTAGAATTCTATTTATCTTGTACATGAATTTTTCGAATGGAGACGGGCGCAGAACACCCTAACGCTATCAAAAACTTAGTAAAATTTATCTTCAAAATTTCGCGAATAAATTTCCCTTTATTATTTGTCTTGTAAATTATTCAGATACTAAACAAAATTATTCTTTTTTCAATTTCTGCTATTAGTTCCCCCTATTCCTGTGAATGTATTTATATATAAACATGTAGTGGGCGACATTTGACAGTCTCTGAGATTACTAACTCGACACTCGGTCACAAATAATATAATAAACTAGCCCGGCGCGTTGCTGCCGCAGAAGAGATAATCTTGGAAATATCGTTTGGAATTCGAAATAGTTGTCTTGTTTCATTAAGAGTGATGGTAAGAATGATATTCATTTTCTTATCGGCAATGAATACATTCATTGAAATGGAAGGATACATAAAGGAGAATAGTATTTATTCTATTTTTATTACACCATTATAAAACCAAATTTACATTTTAATATATTATGTTTGCGTATTCTTTTAGATTTGTAATTCTTGATATTTTTTCAGAATGGTAATGAAAGAAACAATTTATTGAATCTCGTGAATCGTTCCATATTTGTTCCGAATTCTCAAGTTTAATATTAAAAAAATGTAATTAAAATATTTTCTTTTAAAATTCAACATAAAAAATATATCATAAAATCTTTAATAAAATTGAACCTGAAAAGATAATTTTTTGAAAACTAAGATGGTGCAAAATGATTTGTACAACAATATTTTTGGAAGTTGCTGCAAAAACGAACTAGAATTTTATTAAATGTTTAGTTAAAATTCCAAACCAATAGGATTGATTCCCCTAAAACTTTCTCGCTCACTCTCTAGTAAAACTGTTACCTCAGAGAAAGACTTGAGTTACATTTATATACAATAGCTACGAAATATTAAAGCCTAGCTTGAATTTAGCACCTTTACTGAGTCAGTTGCGTCTCCTTGGCGAGTCATTTGGTGGTTAATCCATGGTTAATAGACCTGAAAATATTTTTTTATACTTTAGATGATTTCATTATGCATAAATAATAATGTATAATAATGTAAGAAAATAAGTAGGAATCGAAAAAAAAAAATATTACTTGTTTTTACACAGTTTCATTTAATTTCTTTCTTTCTTTTCTTTTCTTTTTTTTGACAATTCTGATTTTATTAAATTTTAATTTTATGATACGCGGAGCCATTGGGTTCTCAATTCAAGGGAAAGCAAAATCAGAATCCGAATTATTAATTTAAAAAATGACGAGTGGTGTTTTTTGAAACAGAAAATAAAGTTAAAATCTCTATATTTTTTTAAGTACTTCAATGTAAGCTTTTTTTAAAACCATTCTTTTATTTCAGACGGCTCCTGCGAGCGGTGCGTTCCCGGACACTGCGTCCGTGTCCTTGGAAGAGCCGTTTGTCTCTGGCCGGAAGGAATCGACAGACCGCAGGGCGGCAAAGACGTAGGTACTTTGCCTCGTTTCTGCGGATTCTTTTTTAATATCACCTTTGCAGAATGATAGTTAGGGATCTGAACCAGAATATGAATAAAAACTTTTGTGCATAACTCAACCTTCCCTAATCTCTCGCTATCCTCCCCACTCAGAGTCCCCACATGTCGTGTGGATTTGACCATCAAACATATTTTAATCGAGTGCACAACTTTTAATTCCTTTCGTTTACACTTTTTAAAATCATCGTCACTACATTTACAAGATCTGGTGGGTGAGAATTTCAAACCAAACATTTTTAAATTTTTAAAAGTCATTGGTTTTTATAGTTGCTTTTAACTTTTTTAATGTTCAGACCAGACATTTTGCAACGATTCATTATAACGTTTGTTTGTCGCGCAGTTTTACTTTTTTATATTTTTTGATACCTATTGCTTTTATATTTTAAAATGTGTGTTTTTGTAGATTGTTTTATTTTTTTACCATATGCTTGGTCAAATGTGCATGGCCAAACATGACTCTTGCGCAAAAAAAACTGAACAACCAGCCAACCAACCCCCAATCTTTCTTGAAATAGACCGTAAAATAGTATAAGCAAAGAAAAAATCTCATCCAGGTTGAATGAGAACAGGAATAACTATAAGATTAGAAGGAATAAAATTTTCGACATCCATAAAATCGTTACCTTGAATTCTAGACAACCTTTATTCGGTCACTTTTCCACTATTCAGGTCAACCCCGAAAACACTTTAACGCATCCGACTACATAAAAAAAACTGATTCTCGACCACACTGGCGAATTGTTATTTCTTGTAGTTCAGTTTCCTCTTTCCAAAACAGTTCATCATTCCTAGGAAAAGGAAGGCCTGATCTACCATCCAGGGTCACCTATTTTTTCAGGTAAAATGTGTCTTTCCCTTCCATTTTCTTGAAACTTTTATTTTCATAAAAATTCTCCATCGTTAACATGATACCTCAAAAATTAATAGAGGTATTCATGAAATGATTTCAGTGTGTTTTAAATAATATGGGCAATGAAATGAGCCAAAAGTTTTATTGTTGGTGAAATAATACTTTTTCATTTATAGGCTTTTTTTGGAATAATTAAGCTATAAATTTATGGAAAAAAAAACGCATATATACATATCTTTTTACCCGCAACTTCTTTGCATCGCAAAATGTTTCTTAGATTTTGGTTTATTTCATTCATCCTTACATTCTATAACTTATGTACAAAGAAATGTAGGATTGCAGGATTGCTGCCTCACCATTTTGTGCAGAGTGTTAACCGTTTTGGTTAAATTTCATTAACATTTACTACAAACTTTCCAATTTCTCAAAATGTATTATATTCTCAAATATTTTTAGTGTTTATAATTGAAAATACATCTAAAACTCACAAGTAGTTTTTTGAAAAATTCAATTTTGAAAATTTTTCCATCGAATGGAGTCGGTTACTTTAATATAATTGGTTTTTGTCACAAATACGGCACCAGTTGACATTTTACCTCGTTTATATAATAGCAGTTAATTCAACTAGCAATGGTTATTATTTATTCAATGTAGAAAGGTCATTGGCGCCCCGTAGCGTACATTGTTCCACTGCTCCAAGTTATTGTAGTTTGCGACACTAATGGTGTCAAGTCAGAGCTCATTGTAGAAAGATGTGGTGATCTGTTGTGTTTTCTGATGAAAGCAGATTCTGCTTTAATGCCAATGATGACAGTGTTGTTGGTTTGAAGGAAGCCAGGAGAACACCTGCAGCCAAACTGTCTGCGGCTTAGACACACTGGTCTTAGATCAGTAGTCATGGTCTGAGTAATAATGACAGCAGAAGTACTCTCGTGGTTCTCCCAAACACACTGACTGTATAGTTTGGTTTTGCGGGGATTTTTGGCGCAAGAGCCACATTTGGCCATACCGCGCCAATCAAATGGTAAAAGTATAAAATTGTTTTTAAAAACAACTATTTACTAAATTATCGCAGGTATCTAAAGAAAAAAAATAAAAAATGATGTAAAAGTGGCTTTAACAATTTGAAAATGAAACATGAGTAACTGAAACAATTGGTGAAAAGAAAAGTCCAACTCAGACAGAGTAATAAAAGGTCTACATACAAGTAAGAAAGTCAATAGCTCTCAAGAATTTAAAAATATCTAAGGGGTAGTTTTCACCCACCAAGTCTTGTAGGTAAAAAAAACGGGTAGGATAAGAATTAAAAACAGGACAGTCAATTAAAATGTGGTAAATAGTAAACTGAACCTGGCAGCTGTTGCACATAGGCGGATTTTCTCACCCCTGACAGTAAATTCGTACGTTAGTCTCGTAATTCAACCTGTAGTGCTGCCATTCAACAACATTCAAGGTTGAGTTTTCCTACAGGATAACGCTCATCTCATACCACTGTTGTAACTTGCCTAACCTGCTTTACAGGGTGTCAATATGCTACCTCGGCCTGTTAGATCACCAGATCTGTCTCCAACTGAGCACGTATGGGATATCATTGGATGATGTCTCCAGTATCATCCTCAGTCAGACTGATTGTCCCACTATTGACAGAGCAAGTACAACAAACACAGAACTCCATACCATACAGTGACATTCGGCCCCTCTATGACACAATGCATTCACATTTGCAAGCTAGCGTTCGAAACTATAGCGAATAAACTAGATTTTAAGGCAACAGCATTTCACATTTTAAATGGATTTTTTTAACTTAAATTAATCTTTTAATTGAAAATTTAATCAATTAAATATGTTAACTAAACAAATACATTGTCCAAATCTCATTACTCTACAATAAATTTTTCTTGGTGCTGAAATTTTTTTTCCTTCAATATATAAAAAAATAAATTTATTTTTAGTCGGATAAAAATTTTAAGGGATTATTTGATAAAATTTCGTCTTTTTCCTTTTCGCTAGCTTCAATTGAACACAGAGAAAAAAAATTATCCTTAGTGAGGAATTTTAAAAACTTATCAAGTATGCGTTCTATCAAAAACAAAAATAGAAGTTAAACAAATATAGCCACGAATCTGCTATAAATAAATGAGATCCAATATAAAAATTTAATTTTGTTTTGATTTCATTCAAATGCAGAGAACAGATGCCGCCTTTCGTACTGGCCCAGGAAGTGCTTTGGGACGAAAGACTAGAAAATATGTTTGTGTCCGGAGGGATTCGTGTTCTTTAATGGCATCTGTAGGAGTAAGTATTCAGGAGTAGTATCGGGGGGAGTGGGCATTCCAAAAGTTGTGAAAAACTAATCAATGTACAGAATTTACCATTTTTAATAAATGCATTATAGGATTCTTGAGGAATCATTTGAGGGTTGGTCCATCGCATGCGAAAATCGAATTTATGCTGCAGACGGTTTTTTTTTCCAAATGATTGAAACACAAATTTGACACAATGTTGCAATTGTGATCACAGAATCACATACCAAATTTGATATATTTAAGCCATTGTTTTCTTTAGTTATTGCGTTTACACAAAGTTTCTGAAAGTGCAAAGTCAATTAATGATAAACTAACTTTTGTATTTTATTGAAAATATAACGTGTTTAAAATACAGATGTTAAGTATGTGTGTTGAATTTCATCTTTCTGATCAGCTTTGTTTTGCAGTTTTCGTGTTAACTTACATTCGAATAATCCTACAGATAGACTTCTGCAGGGATATTGTTCAAAATTGGTCGACATTTCAAAATTTACCCTATGACCAAGATCATTCAAAGATACTTTGGGAATGAAAGGTCCAAAGTAAAGAAAGGTACAAAGAAAGTTTGTAACGAAAGGGAATGAAATAGAATAAATTTAAGTATTTTTGAATCACCTTGGTCGCAGGCAGACTGTTACAATGTCAAAAATGTATTTTTTGCATTCAGAGAGGTCGAAAATTCCTGGCTAAAAACTCTTCAACATTCCGAGTTTAAATTCTTTGTCGATTACAATACTTGATTTGTAATCTGCATATCAGAAAGTAAAAACCAGCAGGAGTGTCCTCTCCTCGAATTTCTCTTTTTCAAGACAGTGCAATATGTTTTACGCTTCGTTATACCCAGTAATAAATTTAGGAAAGTGGTGGTATCTTAATAAGCCAGTAACAGCCACTAAACTTTGGTGATCACTTTCTGTCTAGTGGATATGTTACGAGGCTTCTGATCAAAAGATCCCGAGTTCTATTCCGAGCCAACACCAATTTCTACATTGGTGACCTCTGACAATGAGCCTGCAACCTTCGTGGCGTCCTCTATCGGTAGCAAAAGTCGCCATAACGCTTGACGTGAAAAAAAAACGTTCGTCTCCCGCTATAACATTTGACGAGATAAAATCATACGTAGCCCGCAATAACGCCTGGCGCGATTAAAACATTTGTCGCCAGCCAAAAATACTTGGTGAGATAACATCATTTATCTCACCAAGACTCACTGGAGGGGGAGTATTGTAGTGGTATCTTAATAAGCCAGTAACAGCCACTAAACATTGGTGATCACTTTTTGTCCAGTGGAATGTTACTAAACAAAAGGTCCAAGTTCTATTCCAAACCAACACCACTTTCCACGGGTGGCTTGGGCAATACAATTTAATCCACTATTTATATATCTGGAGACTTTAATCTTACATTTCAACACATTTTTAACACGTTAAGGCTTTATTTTAGATTATTACTTGCTTCTACTTGCTTTCTTTCACTAACCGTCCTTATTAAAGCAGAAGTTCGATTTAATAAATATTCAAGTAACTAAGTGAACATAAAAAATCACATAGAGCTTGATCGACTACGCCTGATAAATTGTTAATATTATCCCAATATTTTCTCTTTCATAAAATGCGTTTTGTTTTACAATCTTAATTATTTGGCAACTAGAAAAATGAAATCTTTTGACTGTCTTACTTATGGCTTCCACTCCAGATAGCGGCTGTAGAAAGATGCCTCCTTTGCTTTGTTATAATCTGGATATGGATTTCATGTGTCTTCCCTTTCTCTTACTAAGTTAAAAATGTGTACATCTTCATCTCTGTCTGTAATGTTTCCGACAAGAATGGGGATTAGAGAGATTTTTTAACTTATAGGTAGAGAGTTTCAAAAATCACTCATTGCTCATTATTTTTATTCAGGCATTCGATTCATTGTTTTCATCGAGGGTTTGAAAAGAGTTTCCAAACATTACACGGTTGATTAGGACATTTGCGCTAAAGTTTGCTGTGAGGAGTTTTTCAAACTCTAGAACAAACTGAAGTTATATCTAACAGGAAGAAGTTATCGACTCCATTTTGAAAATAAATCAATCATTATCGCTGGTATTAGAACACACACACATTTTTTTGCCACCATGAATCTTCCTTTTCATAGGTAGGGATGCTGAAACTACTTGCCAGCAATTTCGAAATATTGGCGGCGGAGATTATGTACAAAACAGAGATTAGTATTATACTAATAATCATACTGTAATAATAGAATATTACAATAATAATATAATTATATTATAATAATAGCATAAGAGCATTATACTTCTTTTTCTAGACTCTATTTATTTTCCAGAATTTACAATTATTGTAATAGTTCAGAGATAAATTAGTCAATCATATGGATACAAATAATAAATGTGCCCTGCTTTCTAAACGAAGTTGAATCGAATTTTGGAAAATTTAAAATGTCGTTAAGTGTTAAATCTCTTTTTGCTTCCTAACCAGGGATATTGTTAAGGACCAAATGAATTATCTGATTCCCTTTGTTTTTTTTAGGAATAAGGGTAAAATGTCAGAGATCTCTCCACTGTTTCCCCGGCGAGTGCTCCATCGTGGGAGGGAAAGAAGCGTGCCTCTGCCCTCCCGGGTACTTCTCAGAACGGGGATTTTGCAAAAGTAAGTCAATTCCTCCTGTTA
>JAPMOQ010026581.1:1413929-1426712 GCA_026543055.1 Argiope trifasciata | reverse complement strand
TTACATTCGGCAGTAGGGTAAACTGAGATGTTTACATTCAGAAGTAGGGTAATCTGAAATAATTTAAGGATATGGGCAGTGCAACATTGGCTCATACATCTGCGTGCCCTTCCTCCCCCACTACGATGGTCAGAAAGGGCTACGTTTAGGATCCTGAGACGAACAGCACTGAATTACTTTGGCATAATTGTTCCTTTCAACCATCTCAATCAGCGTCACATTCTCGCGAACTGGCAAATTTCTTCACAAACGTCTTTCACGCTGTTGCGAGCTCTTCATTGATTTTAAATACGATATCTCACACTTTATTAAGCAGGAAAGGAAAAAAGGAATAGAATAAATAAATATTTAAAATCATTAGATCGTTAATTGCGTCTTGATAATGAATAAAAATCCATAGCTTTTGTAAACTTCATTTTAGCTGTAGACAAACACCGATGGAATATTATTCTCTTATTTCTAGAGATTTCCCTCCATGTTCCTGGAAAACTAACAACTGTCATGCTGATGGTCATCGTCTCTGCGGCGTCAGTCATTCTAACTACACTCTTTGGAGTAGGAATTTGCTATTACTTCTCACTACGGAGCTGAAACCGTGTTTCTCATTCCTAAAAGATCCATTAAATAAATAAATCCGAAAAGTGCACAGCCTTTTTTTTTCTCCTTTTTTCCACATGAGTGCTTACTTTCGTTTTGTACATCACTATAAATTCGAAACGAGAAGAATGTCAGCAATTATTCTATAATTAAATGACTGAAACCTGTTTTAAGTATATTGGTGACCCTGGTTCTGAACTAACAAACGCAATCTTCGTGGCGCCATCTACAGGCAGCAAAAGTCACCATAACACTTGGCGTGGCAGAAACGTTCGTCATCCGTCATAACACTTGGAGCTATAAAAAAAAGTTCGTCGCCTGCCAAAAACACTTGGTGTAATAACATTGTTCGTCTCACACCAAACTCACTGGAGGGTGAGCAATGTGGTGGTAAGTTCATGAGCCAGATAAGAACTTCCGGACACGAATGTACACTTTTGTCTAGCGGTTATGGAACCGACGGTCCAGAGTTCGAACCTCAAGAAAAAAAATAATCCTAACGAATTTTATACAACAGACTGGAATAAAAAAAACGCTTTAAAAAGATAAAACTTTATTAACAAAAATCTTGATAAGTAGAAAAATGTTGGAAAACAATACCAAATGATTAACAAAGTTTATTTTAAAAAGATAACGAAGTAAAAGAAATGGCTGCAAAGATTTACTGAGGGGAAAGGATGAAACAAAAATTCCTTAATTTTAAAGTAGCTCACTGTAATAAATTATATATTTAAGTAACGGTAGTAAAGTGTTTCATAGCTAATTCAATAATAATAACAATTTGCAATGATGAATTGATTATATGGTATATAGCAATAAATATTCTTCAACGGAATGACGGGTAGTAACAGAAACCGGAGAATTAAGAGCATAGTTTGTATGAAGTGCCCCTCATTAATAATGACAATAGATTTACACATTCTGATTCAAATCTCATAACAAGATAAAATAGCAGAATGAAATAAGAACAATTAGTATTATTAAATTTAAGTGTTGAATCTTGTTTACAATCATTGAATATGACACGTATTAATCAAATGGGCGTTATATGAAATGATTTTACTTTAGTTTAGTTATATTAACGTCCCGTTTTAAAGCAACACGAGGGCCGTTTTGGGATGGACCTCGTCATTTTGAACCACGTTCAGATGACGAGGACAACACCTAAACTAGCACCCCTCTCTCCCCACCACACCAGTGGGAGAACGTTTGGCCTGAGAGATTTAACGTGCCAGAGACCCCCTCACACGACGGCTCTTCGGTAGAATCGAGTCTCGAACCTGAAACCCTCCGGTTCCGAAGCTGAGACCTTACCATCAAGCCACCGTGGCCCTATATGAAATGAAGCAAAACATATCAGAGGCTGAAAATCATTTGAAAATAAAAATTTTATTGTTCACCATAGTAAAAAAAAAGCTTAGTTTTTATTAATCTCGACTTATAACAAAAACCAATGTATGGATGTTCGCACTCTACAGACAAGACCGTTTGAGCTGGAGTTACGACTACAATATTTTTGGCCCATATTTACCTTTCAAAGTAAAATTGCGCATCTCTGTTTTTTTAATTAGAATTTTAATTAATTAAAACTTAAGCAAAGATTGAGTCCCAGGAAACGCATGTCATTCACAGCAGGAATGGGATCATTTTGAATTTGAATTTTAGGATCCTGGTGAATATTTCTTTTCCGACAGAAATGCACACAACCACTCTTCACTGGCGAAATATTGTGTCCGTTGTTATCGCACCAAGCCACCACTTTGTTAACGGCATTTTGCAATTGTCTTTCAATTAGATTCATATCGCTGCCTTGGCATGATATTTGCAGATCGTCGACATGAAGTGTTCCATTTACAGATGAAGCCATTTGATTCAAAATCTGGCTCAGATGAACAATAAAAAGTGTGACGCTGAGGACACTTTCCTGAGGAACTCCTTCAGCTTGAGAAAAATGATTTGAATAAAAGTTACTTACACGAACGTGGAATATCCTATGAGATAAAAAAAATTATCTACAAAGATGGACAAGTTTCCTCTAAAACCGAGATTGAAAAGTGTTGAGAGTATGCCGTAACGCCATGTGCGGTCATATGCTTTATCTATGTCGAAGAATATGGAGAAAAGGTGGTTTCTCTTAACAAATGCATTGTGTATTTGGATTCCGAGTTATCATTTCATCATCAAAACATAATGAAAAAAAAAATCAAATAAGGTAATCAGCCTTACCTTATCTTCCAGGACCGCCACGACAGTTGAGAAATCGTTTCACTTTCACACAATTAATCCATAATCTTGGAGACGGAACATTTAATATCACGTCACGTACACAAAACAAACACAAAATAGCATTTAGATTCAAAGGCTTCTCAAAATGAAGTTTAGATTTCTCCCGAAGACCATCTATTGATGCTTTCACTGGCAGGTCTCGGTATCAACTGAAATAAGGTGGCGCTGCTGTCGGATTCCAAAGTTCCAAGAAGGGAGGAGTTTGTGACACCAACAATACGAGGCTATCGAAGGTAGATCGACCTCTACAGGAACCACTCTGCAACGGGAAGATACATCCTTGTTTCTCCAATTTGCATATAAGACGCCTGTCGACCATGCGCTCGAAGATAAAAAAAGGCAACACGTTAGAGCAATTGGCCTGTAGTTCAGAGGATTTGAAGATTCCTTGCCAGGTTTTAAGATTGGAATCACAACAAGCTATTGGAATCCAATAGCTTCACTCCATTGTGATGGATATGTCTGCTCTCTCCAGATTCGATTAAATAAAAATAGTAAGTTGGAAAGCGAAGTTTTATTCAAATGGCGAAGCATACTATATGTGATTATGTCTGGCCCAGGTCTTTTATCATGGGCTCGAGACAAGGCGACTTCCAATTCAAGCATCTTAAACTCGGTCATTAAAATGCAACGACATTCGCTCCGCGAGATTCTTAATTATCAGGAATTCGGAACTATAAGAATCTATTGCGGAGACCTGTGCGAAAGAATGACCAAGAATATTGGCTACGTCTAATGAGGCAGAATACAGCTCACTTCCTGTTTTCAATACAGGGATGAATGACTCATTTTAAATTCCCTTAACAGCCTTTACTTTCCTCCATAAATGTTTACTGGAAGTAGATGATGTGATTGAAGACACACATTTTATCCACGATTCCCTCTGACTACGACGGGCAAGCGCTTTGGCTCTTTCAAAAGCAACAAGATTTTCTGTTGTTGGATATCTTCTGGCTGTCGTGGCAATCATCATTCCACCATGGTCTGCAAAACTTCCTTAGATGTGGGGAAGATTTTGGTATGGTGTTGTCAGCAGCTTTTACAATCGTTTGAAAGACATGTTGAACTGCTTCAGTGATGTCTGATATATTGACCATAGCCTGTGTGATGTCTTCTGAATGCATGAATGTATCCCAGTTTGAGCACTGGAATAGAAAGCATGGAGGACGTTGAAACTCCTTTTCTCCTTTAGCACATGAGACAATCACTGGGAAATGATCACTATTATATAAATCGTTGCTGATTGAAAAGATAAGCAACGGCGAGAGTTGAGGTGAACATATGGCCAGATCAAGTGTATGGAAGCTATGTGTGGAAGTACGTTCTCTCTTCAGTATTGAGTAGGCAGAGACAGTTTTCAGAAATTTTCGGCCTCGAGAGTTCATACTATCTGAACCCCACAATATACTATGTCCGTTAAAGTCACCTAATAAGAGAAATGGGGAGGGAAGCTGGTTCACTAGGCCATCAAGATCCTGCTGACATATAACTCCATGAGGTGGTAAGTAAAGATCACAGACCGTGACTAATGTCCGTACATGAACCAGCACAGCCACAGCCTGTAAAAATATATGTAGAGTTAGAGGTGTGCTCGGATATAAAATAGAAGTGAAGATACAGACACCTCCAGAACTGGGAAATTCTGTGCCTGCATCTTTCCAAATACAGTTATAACCGTGCAGTTTTATGGGAACGTTTGGTGACAAAAAGGTTTCTTGAATACCAAGACAAACGGGATGAAATTTGTTAATGATGGACTTGATGGCAGGAAATTTGGACCGTTTGCAGCGACAATTCCAAGGAAGGAAGATAGTCTTGATGTAGGGAAATGATTAAAAACAGTTGTTTGAGTTGGCGAAACATCGCAACTCATTTCTAAGTCATCTTCATTCCCTTCAGAAGGACAGAGGGCAATGATACTCGGACTTTTGGCCACCAACAAGGGATGTTAATTCCAATGCGACGGAGTTATGTGTTTTTGACAATTTTAATTTTGTAGGCAATTTTGCCGATGAAGAGTGACTTTTTGCAAGCTTTAGTTTCAGTGAATTTTGAGATTTTGATTTAGATGGTTTGAAGTTGTCAGGGATATGTTTTACAGCAGGTTCAGATTCAGAGGATTTATCTGTATTTTTGTTTTCGGTTGAGTATTTAACACAATTTTTACAAGAAAAATTTGCACAAAATGATTTTCTTGCGACAGATGAAAATGTTAAGCCAGGTGTGGGTGTTTGAGCTAGAACTTTGCTTCTAACTTCGGGATCGGATATATTTTCCTTAGTTTTAATTGCTGTTATTTGTTTTTCAAGTTGCCAGCGTTCACAATTTCTAGAAAAAGAAGTATGATTGCCTCCACAGTTTTGTACACTTTTCAGGTGCGTGGCACTGCTGGCTATCATGGCCCTTTTCTGCACAACGGACGCAAGTAAGAGTCCCGCAGCAGTTAGCTTTTGAGTGACCTAAACACTGGCATTGAAAACAACGTAGAGGATTTGGAATACATTGCCGCACTGGTAATTTTACATAGCCTGCATATAAAAATTCAGGTAATTTCGAACTATGAAAAGTAATAATGTAGTGCTTAGTGGGAAGGGGTTGTCCATCCCAGCGAATATTAATTTGGCGCACATTTGTCACTCCTTGCGGTTTGAGTTCTTTGTTATTTCTTCTAACGGGACGTTAAACAGCTCTCCACATGTAATCACACTCTTGAATAGTTAAGCGGCATGTAGTAGCTAACAGCGACAGGTATAGTTGCCAAAGCCTTTAATTTTATGATTTGCTGGGCTTGCTTTTTATCGCAGACTTCAACCAGGAAATCAACTGAACGCATTTTACGGATGGATTCAACTTCACTGACAACCGCTGATATTGATTTTTGAACAAGGGAAGGCGAAACATTATTAAAAGTTTCTTGCTTATCGGCGGAGTGCTGGGTCGCTGTGTGCAGTCCACATGTCTTCTGTCGAAGTCAGTTGTGTGTGTCAATCCCGAACTGTGTGATCGATCTGAATTGAGAGCTCTTGAAGAAGAGTCCTGAGCGGAACAGTCGCCGGAAGAAAATCGAAGCAACGGTGTACTGAATTGCTGTGTGGCGTATTCTGACGAAAGCCTGTGTCGTGTGTTTGTAGCCCGTTGTGTCGTCGTCGGAAACGGAGCAATCCCGAACTGAGGAGTAGTCCCGTTGTGCGAAGTAGTGAGTCGGCAGTGAAAGCAAGAGACAGAGGAATAGTTCAGCTGCTAGGGAGAGACCTATGAGAAAGTAGACAGAATCCTTTAAAGATTCCCTCTCCTGCTGAGGCCTGTTCGACCGCTTTGTGAGCTGTGGACATTGTCACTACAGAATTTCTGTGTGTGGACTACTGTTGCTATTGTAGGCTAATGTCTGAAGTAGAGTACTGTGGTGTGCTGTTCTCTGTGTTCGTTTCAGCTGTATATAGTTGTCTTTTGTACATAGTTGTGTTGCAAATATTTGTCGTCTTCGTCCTGTAAATAAACGTCGTCTGTGTTGTGTCGTCTACTAAAGGACTGATCATTCTGTGTGCTCATCTTCTCACACCATATACACCCACTATGCAGGTAAATGAATCCGACGGATTAGGATAGGAAATCCGTAATAGTACCTTTTTAAGAAAGAATGATTTACAGTAACTGTATTAAACGGTGCCCAGGTAGCATATTCTTATTCCCTACCCTATTTCATGTATGGAGGAAAATCAAGCAATTTCATTGGTTCCCGCTGACGCCCACTTTGTGACGAGACAATGACGTCGTATTTGCTCTCGCTCAGATTTAACTTGAATTTGATGCCTCTTATAACTAGATCGCATAAGCCGAATGAATTCGATTTAAATCTTTGCGATATTGTTATATATCTTAGTTATGCATGCACATTGGTACTTCCCATCTATATTTTCAACAATCATTTTCCATTTAATAATATTTAAAATAGTTTCCAGTTATTTAAGCAAGGAAGCAATTTACTTTGTCACAAAATTACAAATATTACCAGAATTTAAATCAGAATCGTAGCTATGCATCTCTATACCACTTCTCCTGTATGCCTTGACCGATTTTTACTAACTTTACATACTGATTACCTATAACAAGAAACAAATACCATTTTTTTCACATATGTATTATTTAATTAATTAGCAACTAACTGGAGATTTATCTTACAAGAAATATTTTAATATTATTCTAAAATTCAGAATTTTAAATTCACTTCTCTGCAATGTTTTCTTAACTCTTTTTTTTTTTTTTAACATGGATTATTACAAAGTACGAGATTCTCAGACGGCAATTCCTTCTGCCACTTTTTTTAAATTTTTTTAAATTCTTATTATTGAATTGCATTTTATTTAATATTATCAGAGCAGCTGAAGAAAGAATATAAATGTGATATCCTTCATCTTCCAGCAAATATAAATGACCAAGGACAGTCAATCATATGGAAGGAGTGATAAAATTAATTTTTCAGAAATTAGATGTAAGATATGATTATAATACATAAATGTATTTTAAATCCAAGTAGCAGCAAGTTTTCAGCTAATAATTTCTAAGTCTAATTCCTTAAAGGGAAAATCCCATAGCATAGAATAAATTATTTTTCACATAATACTTATGATATTCAAGTCATAAGCAATAAAAAATATATTAAATTTGACCAGATATTTTAAGATATATGTTACACTACCATGAAAACTGAAGAAATAAAAATTGGCAGATTAATAAAAAATTACAGAATTAATTTTTTTTCTCATTAAATGTTTGGTTAAAAAAAATTACACACAAGAAATAATAAAGTACTTGAAATAATTATTTGCACCATTAGTTCATTCATATTACATTGCAAGTTTTTTTTTTGTGTGTGTGTGTTAAATATAGAGTTAAAGTGTAAAAATATACAAAGAATCAATAAAACGGAAGCTTTAGAAAAATAACATTTAATAGAAATTTCATATTGCAGCTAACAAGATTAAATACATGTATATATATATCTTTCTAAAATATTAATGATTTTTTGAAATTTCATAACTAGTGTTATGGATTTCAGGTTCATATGTCAGAAGTACAATCAATACCCAAAAGTGCAACAGCAACTGGAAAAAAAAAATAATTAAAAAGCATTTTAAAAATAAAGGAACAGTAAAAAATGAGCAAACTTTTAATCTTTTTAAAATACTTTTCAAAACACAGCTCTACTTTTTTCCCCTTGTCTTTTGTAATATAAAAATATTAATAAGTACAAAGGAATATGAAAAAGAAAATAAATTTTTAAGAGATACAATTCAATAAATTGACATTGTTGGGAGTGAAAAATATTTATTTAGGAATCAAAATTATCTAAATGATATAAATAACTTTAGAATAAATGTTAGTACGATTGAAACAATTATTGCCTAGGAATCAAAATTAAACAATTAAAAAAGAATCCGGTCTAAGGACTTTCTCAAGGGTCACCCTCAGACAGGGATTCAAACCAGGGATTTTTTCTGTAAAGGGTCTGACTTTCGTCAAACAATTGACCCTTCGTGACCCGAAAATCCCAGAATATTGAGGTTTTGGAGATAAATTAGTATCACAAAAGAAAAGAAATCAAATTTTGAACAATGGTAAGTCAAAAACACAGCAAACAGAAAAAACATGAAATCAATAAATCAGATTTGTCAATATCATTGAAATTTCACATAACATATATTATAAAATAGACTTAGTAAAATAAGTCAAACTAAAATCCAATAAAAATCACCGTAAACTGACAAACACAAGAATATAAAATCACAAGAATATTACATTACAGCAACTAATAATCTACTAAAAAACTTAAATACATTTAATTTCCAAAAAACTTTTGCAATTTCGAATCATTAATTAAAAAACATCTATATAATTTCTAATTAAATAACTAGTTTTACTCAAAAGATGGCGCTCCTAAAGTTCTTTTGATGACGTTATATATGACCGAACAAGATAGACGTTTTTAACTTTTAACGCGAGTAAAATATTCTAGTATTAGAATATACAATTACAGATATGGGATTTCTATTCTTCATACGTTCGCTTTCCTTCTCAACTGCTATATGAAGGTGCTTTTTCAGTTTGGTGAGTGCTTTGTTTCTACCTTTTTATTTTTCTGAATTTGATTTTATATTCTTGTGTTTGTCAGTTTACGGTGATTTTTATTGGATTTTAGTTTGACTTATTTTACTAAGTCTATTTTATAATATATGTTATGTGAAATTTCAATGATATTGACAAATCTGATTTATTGATTTCATGTTTTTTCTGTTTGCTGTGTTTTTGACTTACCATTGTTCAAAATTTGATGTCTTTTCTTTTGTGATACTAATTTATCTCCAAAACCTCAATATTCTGGGATTTTCGGGTCACGAAGGGTCAATTGTTTGACGAAAGTCAGACCCTTTACAGAAAAAATCCCTGGTTTGAATCCCTGTCTGAGGGTGACCCTTGAGAAAATCCTTAGACCGGATTCTTTTTTAATTGTTTAATTTTGATTCCTAGGCAATAATTGTTTCAATCGTACTAACATTTATTCTAAAGTTATTCAGTTCATTTGTGTTTTAGTAGTAGCAGCATAAGCGCTCACTAAATACAATGTGCATATTTTTCTAAAAATTTTTTCTAAACATTTAACAAATTTCCGTAGATAATTTCCTTACTTTACTTTGTTTCTGGACTAAATGATATAAAACTATTTAGCAATAATGTGATAGACCAGCTTTCTCATCTCAGGAAACACAAATGAAAAGAAATGAAGAAATAAGTTAAAATTACAAACTAACAATTTCCTAAATATTATTAAGGTACAGTTGTTGACAAAAAAAAAAAAAAAAGTAAAATGCTTGTAACTTTAGAGATCTTCACAAAATCAATACTCATGGAAATTGTTTAAAGGGACAGGTTTGGTGAGATAGACAAACTAATTAAGATGCTTAATTATCTACTATCTTGAACATTTTTCATTAAGAAAATCAAGATTTTTTGGCAATCTGATTCAGCTTTTCTTTACACATATGTGCAACAAATTTCGTTTCGTAATTCGACGTAGCTCCTGAGATATATTTAATTTTATTTGCTGAAAATTTCAACTAAAAAGAATCAGCTTACCACAACTGTATATTAAATAAATCTCAATTTGGTAATGGTAATTTTCACGCTTTTAATCGAGGAATTTTGGAGGGACAAAATACAAATGGTGGAAAAATTTTTAGTGTTTAATTAACTATGTTAATTTACTCAGTTAATCAGCTTCTCTATCACATTTAAACTATTTCTTTGAGCCATTTTCATCAACTACAAGTTTGTGAAGATGTGATAATAAATAAAAGCTAGAGATCTGTTCTATTTTCTTTCTTTCTTTTTTTTTTGCAATTGCACATGCTAATTAATAATACTGTTTCTTCTTTGTTTTGCAAACTATAATAGAATTTATATCATTTTTATTTTTTTCACCAACCACTTAATTTAAAAAGAAGTAATAATCTTACCATATAAATAATTACAAAAACTCTTGTTATTGGATACCGCCGGAAAAATACCCCTAGACGTATGCTGTATTGAGAGAAGAATACTAATTAAAAAAAAAAAGATACGTGCCATTCAAAGTAGCATATAAAAAATAAAAATAAAATTTAATTACACTTAACAATAATCTGATAACAAATTCCCAATACAAAAAGCAAAAGTTGGAAATTGTTATTTAGTAGTTTTATATACAGAGAAAGAAATTATACAAGAAAAAATAGCTAATTTACATGAATTTTAATAAACTGTAAAGATCTCCCCCACAATATTTCATTATGAATAGCTTAGTTATAATGGATTCACTCTGTTATAGTTAAAAAATTTAATATTGAAATTTAATATTATTATTAAAAAAAATTGGAAATCTATTTGAAATTTCCGATGGAATTTTGAAGTCAAATTAGCATCTAAATAAATAAACAAAATCAACATAATTCCAATTTTTTTACATTTGAACAAAAGAAAAAGATCAATCTTTTCTTTTAAAAATATAACTTTGAAAACAGCATTTCATACAAGAATTAGTAAAAAGCATCATTACAAGAATAATACATGGAAGATGGATAGAATAATTATTACCTAAAAGAATCAATGCTACTGTAAACACGTTTTACTTTTCTTGTCAAAGCACTATCAAATGGATTTTCAAGAAACACAGCTTTAGATTTCCTTTCTAAAAATGAAAATCAAGAAAATCATTAAAGATAAAACAAATAAAAATAGATAAAAAGATAAAACAAAGATCATAATGACAATAACTAATCTATCATTAAAAATATTACTTCACCAGCATTATTATTGACTTATATAAAGGCAATAAAAAATGTATGTTCTCTTAGGTAATAAAAAATAAAATAAACACAAACACATGAAAGCAAAAAGATTGCCTGTGCTACTTAAACTGAAAAATGTCTATTAATTTTATACTTTGAAATTGTTATACTATGGGCGCAGAATATAAAACATGTTTTTTTTATATACAACGGTTATTGTATAAAAAGAATCTTTCCATTATCCATATATTTTTAGAACAGCTTTTTCTGAATAAAAATTTAAAAAATATATAAATAAATCTTTTTTTAAATGCGATATTTATGAATTTTATTAAATTTATGTTATGATTTCTTATGCTATATTTTTTTCACAATTATTGAGCCATTTTTAACTGCTATTACAAAGGATACATCTGTCCACATAACCTTGATATATGCATTATATATTATTGACTTAAAGAAGCAAAATGTCTAATTGACATTCCTCTATTAGTTTCTAATTATAATTATCATTTTGGTTTTATCAATCTTTTATCAAAGTGACTAACAATATTTAAATCATCTACATACTAAAACGTTTAATTTCATTCTTGAGATTATCAAGTCAAAAAATCAATTACATAAGTAAAACCCAAGGAAATTTTCATACCTGAGTCATTATTGTTAATGCCCACAAATGCATGTTGTTGCATGCCATAATTCACAGCTTCATTCAGTTGTTGCTAATAAAAAAAAGAATATATAAAGATTTCTACGTATATATTTACAGAAATATAAATTTTATTATTGAATAAAATTGCAGCAAAATAATCAAATCAATTATTAAGATTAATATTGTAAATGATAAATTATATATATATATAAAATAATATATCAGGAAAATAAGCAAATTTTATTTCATTTTTACTTAGTACCTCGTATAAAAAGTATAATTCAATTAAGAATAAAAATAAATTATAACAAATCTTGCCAACTAAAATAAAAATACAGTGAGAAAACTTCGGTATTCCACAACCCAGGAATCTGAAATTTCCGAACATCTCTAAAAATTTCTGAAAAATAATTCAAAAATAATGGGAAAGCAAAAATTACAAATCAGAGATAAAGTTTATTGTTATTATTAATTTAAAAGAAATGTTTGAAATGATATTTAAGAATGAATACCTCCCCTAAATTTATTATAAACAAAATTGGTTAATGCCAAACGGATTTGAATCTGCTGGATGAAAGCAAAGTTGTGCATAACTATCAAATTTGTAACATATCTCTAGTTTGAAGGCACAACTGGCATTTGCATGTAATATAACAGGGTTGCCACTTAAAACTTGGGGGAGGGGGAATCCCTGTTTTCTCTATATTCAAGATACAAGGAAATGTGGGAATGGCATTCATGTGACAGTTACATATAAAAAAATGTTTTTAAGGGGTGAAAATTCAAGGGAAGAAAGCAACAATATAATATTATTCAAAATAATAGCATATTAAAAAAACGTCCATATTTATATACAATTTTTTTCTTTATTTATTATCAATAATTTAACAAGACAATATATATATATATATATATATATATATATAT
>JAPMOQ010026581.1:1394706-1407139 GCA_026543055.1 Argiope trifasciata | reverse complement strand
ATAATAAAGTAATTGTAACTTTATAATTACCTATCATTTTCAGATTCTAATTCTTTTCCATGATTCCTTTTAATTTGCAATTCCTGATCAGCTTCTTGCAACCTGACTTTTAAGATGGCCAACTGAGAATCTTTTGCTTCAATAGCAGCAGTTAAATCTTTCTCTCTTTCTCTCAATTCTCGAATCATTTTTTCACTGCTGGACATCTGAGAATTCCAAGAGTCCGCTTTCTTTGAAATCTTTGTTTCTTTAACCAAAATAAGAAGTTTGCATAAACAATTTGAGCTGTCATTAATTTTCTCAAAGATTAAAACGATAACTGAGTTTTAATTATGAAAAAAAAAAAAATGCAAGGTAATTGATACCTACCTAAAATATGAATATTTTTAGGAGAAATGTTTTATATTATTTTAAAATAAAAGAAATTTTTTTTTTAAAGACTTCAAGTAAAACTGACAAAAAACACAATTATCATTAAAATTAAATTTCATCCATAAATAATCAAAATAATTTTTTTATGATTTCTGATTTCTTTTCTTTAGATACATATGACTTAATAAGAATACTCATTAGAAGCAGATTTAAATAATTAAATGACCATAGTTTCAGGAGTTTTCAAGGACATTAAATATTACAATTTCTGTTTTTTTTAAAATTTTTATCTAGTTATTTATTGACAATGAACCTAGTCTTTTTTGTTGTCAATTTAATTGATTTCAACTCATACATGAAAGTTCTTTTCTTTCACATACAACCAACTGATTTCAACCAATGAACCAAAGAGTCTTCAAGGGAACGAAAGCTTACTATACTCCTTGGGCATATTCTCAAAGGCTTGCTATATTCCTTTGCAGCACATCAAATAGTACTAAAACTGGTGAAACTGTCAAAAGATCATATAAAATAAAAAATTGGAAATAATTCCATGTTTTGACTGCTATAATAAATATTTAATATTCTTGGAATGAAATTGTAGGGGAATCTTAACTAATACTTGATAGAATATCAATCAATCTTTTTCTTCCTTTTTTAGTGAACAGAAAACATTAAAAGAAATATTAATAGAGGTTGTAGCAAATTCTACCAGACAACTGGAATCAGAAGTCAATAGCTATGGCATTAATAACAATAGCTATGGCATATGTTGAACACATAGCTGACAAATTTGATAGAAGCCCAGTTTCAATTGGAAATTGGTCACATGTTTTGAAAGGAATAAACTATAAACAGAAAAGCATTCTAGCTACAAGGAAGGGGACAAAAAAATTGAATAAATAATAGAAAACTAATCTACAATGAAGAAATTTTACAACAGAAAAAAAAAGTTTCAACGAATTTATAAGATTTTCGAAGTAATGATTCTGAAATAATTCTGTTCTAGAAAACATTTGATTCAATAAATAATGTATGTATCAATATACATAAAAACTTGTTTTTTCTATCATCACATATTTTTGTTCCCAATATCTACTCCTCCAACTTAATAAAAAGATCATTTATCTTTTAGTAAAAAATCAGCAATATCTGTACTATTTTTACATTAAAACAAAATATTTGAACAAAAATATAATTATTAGCATTCACATACTAAAACTATACAATTATAATTATTAAATTAAACAAGTAAAGCGCAAATTTGATGCAATACTTCTATAAGCATATTAAGAAATTCTTACCTGTTTCAGTATTTTTTGATTTATTTTCTGCTTGTGAAACATTTAGGTCCTTTGAAACAGATATATCTGATTCAGTAGAGGCACTTTGAAAAGTAGGAGAAGAATCTGAAGCCTTATCTGAAATTTCTTCCTTTAGCTGTTGTTCAGATGCAGTTTGAAGTATATTAGCATCATGTGCATCTATAGTTTTCTCAGTTTTAGAAAACGAGGAGCTGTTTGCATCTAAAAAAGTATTTTTGAATTATAAGTCATAAAATCTTGGAAAATAAAACAACTTTCTACATTTCATATCATCAATTTTGGTTTCAATTTTTTTTTTTTTAAAGGATGCAATGCACAAAATGCAATTTACATAGAATCAAATATATATATATATATATATATATATATACCAAGAAATACTATTTTAAAACTCTGGTAAGATAGTTCATTGAATTATTACTTTTAATGAACCTTCAAAAAATCTTAATATTAAACAATTATTAATGACTCCAGAAAAATTTTCATTTCACCTACAAAATTTTTACAATAAGATGGTGATCGTTGCATTTACAAATAAAAACCACCTGGATCAAAATAATAATAAATATAATCATAAATGATCAATTAAAAGGAATAATGGGGTTAAACAGAAAACACGCAAATAAATTCTGAAGCCTTAAAAAAGTTATCACAGAACTATCCCACCTTTTTTTGAATGGTTAAAAAGTTTGTTTTATTATTATGGTTACATAAAACAAACAAAATTTCTTTTTTAATTTGTGTAAAAATATCAAAAGCCAGCGAAACTTCCAAGTCTAACATATCACCAAATATAATACTTTAATATTTTGAATGAATTTATTTTGCAACACTAAAATTAGTAGAATATTTTGCTGCAGTTTATCCTTAAAGACTGCAATTATTAAAAATTTATTACACTTCGACTATTAAAAATTTATTACACTACAATTATTAAGTATTAATAACTATTAAATTTTAACAGGCTATTAATAGGTTTAAAAAGAAATAGAAAAAGTAGGTAAAACATAAATATATAAAGGCACAAATAATTTTTTGAGACTGAAGGTGAAATTAGCTTTCAGATTATCTAGTTAAAATAAATCTTCAGCATACTTTTAAGACAAATATTTCTATAAAGATATTGTCTTCACTTTTCAAGTTACAGAAAATAAAAGGACAAAGACAGAGGTTAAATTATTAACTAAGCAGTGAAGAATTGGGAGATATGATGAAATGACAAATCATTTATTAATACATAATGAAAAGCAGTTGAAAGAAATTATTAAGATTAATGTGATTATTTTTAGGACATATAAAAAATACTTTTATTTTTTTTTTCTAACTAAACTCAAAGTAGAATAAACAAAATTTAATACCAAATTGATAAAAAAAAGTTAACATGAGTTGAAACTCTTAGACCCCCTCCTCTGAATTCTTCTCTGTCATTGGTTTTCGTCTTTATTATCCAATAAACAAAGATTTATCACTATGTTTTTAATTTATTGTATTCTACATTAGTAAGAACAAATTATATATATAGGGTGGTTATAATTAAACTTTCCTTATAAACAGTAACCTACAATGCAAACTGATGAACAGATTGCAAGGAAATTTGATATACAGACTATACACAAGATGTGCTCAGGAAATTTAAAAAAAAGAAAAAGAAGTTCCAAGAAGAAAAATGGCCACGGAAAGAATGGAGAAAAAAAATCATATTTTCTCTGACTTATAGCTGTTTAAAATAGTTTTTATGTTTTCTCCCAACATAGAATCACTGTATGTGTAGAATACACATTACACACATATACGCATGAACGCCCACACACAGATATATATATATATATATATATATATATATATATATAAACAGTTTTATGTGTTATTTAACATGGATAAATACAGTTCTGTAAACTTTCATTTTTTAAAAATGGAATGAGCATCCCCCCAAAAGCTATTAATACAACATATTATGTTTCTCCAATAGAAAAACATAGGAAATTTTAGCAAAATACTTCGCTTTAAATCTGCATTAGAACTGTAAATAACATTAAGTCTACTCTTTGCAAAGCAAATTTAATTAAATTAATAGTAAAGGTTTCAACGTGATCTTTGCTCACAGTTTTAGGATGCTCAATAACTAATTAGTGCTTTCTGCAAGTATCATAATTGCATCTTGTAACATATATATAAAGATAGCATGTTTATGCATACCCAATGATATATATTTTAGCAAAGATTTAAACAAAAGCAACTGCCAAATATAATTTTCAATCTTATTTTCTTTAACAAATCATAAGAAATTATGTCCTCTAATTAAAAACTTATGCTTTTAAAAAGGAATAAAAGTATTTAAATTTAACTTTTGTTACAAATAATAGTAGGAGTAAAATGTTAATTTTAAGTAACTACTAACAAATGCTTACCTATTACAACTTAAATACAAAAAAAAAAAAAAAAAAAAAAAAAAAAATTACAAAAAATAATCAATAATTTCTAAATTGATATGTTAATTATTAGAATATTAATAACTAATATTCGGTTTAAGATAATCAATTCAATTTTATGTGAAAAAAAAAGTTTTAAAACCTGATTTTTGCAAAATTTTTAAGTTTGTAATTTCTTTTTCAGCTTTTAAAACCTCTCCATCTCTTTTTGCTTTTAATTCTTAGAGACAATTTATTGCTTCCTTTTTGTCATTCCAAGTTTTTACACAATCAATTTTTTGCATACTTTAAAATTATTAATTTCACTATATGTTTGAAAGTTATCTTTTTTTCTGCAATAAATGCTTTGCTTTTATATTTTTCCATAAACAATATATACTGATCAAAATCCTCTTTCAATGATACTTTTGCCAATACCATAATGAAAATGTGGTATAATAGCAATGTTTTGAGTTGAGGGCAAATTGAACAGAAATTTATTAGCTCTTTGCTTATTTTAAAAGTGAAACCAATCTTTCCAAAAATTTTATTGAGGTTGCTGTTAGCAATATTCATCAATTTATTACTTTTTTTATAATAATGAATATACTAAAAAACATATACTTGAAGTGAAGCTATTCTGAGTTTATTACTGCAATTGTTTTGGCGACATTATGTTTCCAATATAGGGAAATGATGATATTAATTAACAGTCATGTTAATTTCAAGATTAAATAAAATTTCTATAAAAACTACAATTTTATTTTCCAAATACTTTGCGTAAACAGCGTATATAGATGCTTGCTATTTTCTAAATTAGAAGCATGCTTATAGAATTGCAATGTTAATTCGGTTTTGGAGTTACATTTGACAAGTTTTGAATCTTTCACTGCTAATTTACATGTACCCAAATGGTAACAGCAATCATGTGCACACTTGACGCAAAAGGCTGTTGCATGCAATATTTCATGATTTTTAAATATTTTTATGATTTCATCTAATTTTTGCAGATTGATTAAATTTTATAACTCAAAAATTCCTTATTCCTGGTTCTGATGCCGTTTTGCATTATAGGAGAAAAAGCAGAAAAAAATAATTGGAAGTAGGAAAAATAGCTGTTAATAGAAAATTGCAATGATTCACTGGAGAATCAATCAAGGATAAAAAGTGATACTAAGAAGTGAGTGATTTTTACCGACAGGATAACAAAATTAGAAGAAAAAGGTAAATTTTATTTTACTATATCACATCTCAGCCAAAGGAAAGTATGATTATGCAAAAACTCAATCAAGATAATGATAAAGAACCATCTCAGAAAAATTCTGCACAGAAAAGGAAAATGCCAATAAAATTATAATTAAATAGAAAGACCATATAAAAGCAATAAAAAATTCAATCATTCTGGAGGATAGGCCATCAGAAAAAGCTAAAGGTAAACAAGTCATGGCATAAGTCAAAGAAAATTTCTGAAATTTTAAAGGATTATTGTAAAGCTAGATGGAAATGAAAATGGTTGTTTTTAAAAATTTTAGGACAACCAAATGCATGTGAAATTTGCTGACAGTAATATTATATTAATGATATAATACTTGTAGTTTAAAATTATTGTATTTAAATGAAATTGAAAAATTTTATTCTGAAATAGTGACTCCTACATTTTAACATAAGCATAAAAAACAGATTATAATAAAGATTATTAATGTTACGTTAGAATGTTAATTGTTTGAAACTTAATTTTTAATGGAGATAAAATAAATTATTACCAGTTTTTTGTACAAGTGGAACACTTTGAGATTGCGTGTTGATGGCTGGCAAATGTTTCTTCTCAGGAGAAGTGGTTATTTTAGATGTTTCTTTTCGAGATGCAGGGAGCTTGTCATTGGCATTTAGAAATTCTAAGAGCTTCTCATCATCACTCACAGATTTTCGTTTTGGAGTTACAGTACTTTGAGTGTAGGAGGATTTACGTTCCCGTGTTGAAGGAGAAGCTGTATTAGAAGAAATGGATGGCCTTAAAGGAGTTGAATACACTCTGCTTGGAGAATAGTTGGATTCAGAAGGGATATTGTCTAAACGTGTTCGGCTTTGGGATATTGATTTGTTTTGCAAAGCTTCGGCTGCTGATTGGTCAACTCTATTCAACAAATCCTCTGCCTTGCCAGCAATTTCCGAAAACCATGACATTTTCACATTAAAACTTCAAGTATCTAATAAAAAAAAGAGAAGCAGCATTTTCAGATTTTTTCTTCAGTCTAAAAAAATAATAATCAAAAAATAGTATTACATAAAAAATATATACAATAAACAGCAAAAATATATTTATGTTAAAATATATTTAGTTTAAAATTGAATAAAACTTTCATATTATACTACTCTGTTTATACTATCAATATTTGAAGGGGAAAGATTGTAAGAATAAGTATTGTATAATTCAAAAGGAAAGAAAGAGAAACAGCATTTTATGATTTCTTCTTCAGTCTAAAAAAATAATAACCAAAAAGTATTACATAAAAAAAATTACAATAAACAGCAAAAGTATATTTATGTTAAAATATATTTAGTTACAAATTGAATAAAACTTTCATATTATACTACTTTGTCTGTTAATTCAATACATCTATTTCAACCACATAAACTAGATCAGAACTTTAACATTTCATTTAATAATGGCTGCCAATATCTATCTCACTAGGAACTTCAGAAAATGCTATTGATTGTTTAAAGAAACATCGATATCTTTTGATAAAATAATTGTACAAATAAAACAAGCACAGATTTTGAAACATAAATAACTGGTCTTTCAAATGAAGCAATAATAATAATAATAAATTATGATTTTAAATCAAAAACTGACTTGGTAAATCAGAAATATATTTTTACAAAGATTCTTTAAAATAAAATCAGTATTAGTATATTACTTTAAAAATCAATATTTGAAGGGGAAAGATTGTAAGAGTAAGTAAGTATAATTCAAAGGAAATAAGCCAAACTTCAAAAGTTATGATAAAAAAATTCCTCTTGGCAACTAACTATTATTTAATAAATAAACCTATCTATCTTCTGTTCAAATGCTTTATTAATACATGTTTTTAAAATAAATCAAAACTGAATATAAATGCAATAAAATAAAAATTCTAAGTTTTCAAATCACATCAGTTAATGATGAATTCCAATTAAAAAATGATGAATTAAAAAAAAATCACTACAATGGATGTAAATTTCTTTGAATTTCAAAATTTAAATATGATAATATATGACATCATATAGAGATTAATATTTTCAGAGACAGATTTTTTTTTGTATAGATAAATTGTAACCATGGAAATGAATTATACTTGTGCAGCCAGAATTCATTGCACTAGTATCTACAACACATAACTTATTTATAATTATAAAAATTCTCAAATTCAAAATAAAAACATGCCTTATTGTGGATTTGGCCTACAGTAAAATATTTACAGCATTATTTTACTTTATTAAAAAAATATTCAGAACTAAGTACAGTTTAATATCAAAACAGATATTTGATTAATTTCATTAAAGAGCATAAATTTTTCCAACATTAATTTATTCTAATGTAATATTACATTCCAGTAATCAAATTTTTTAATATCTATATAATCTTCTACTACGTGTAACCTACAAAACTCAAAAAATTATTTGAAAATTACATGAAATTGAGTGATTAGTATGATTAACAAAAATACATATATCAATGAGGAATAATGAAAATTTTTGAAGAATTTGTTTTATTTCTTCGATTAATGAGATGAAATATATTATATAGGAATAATATAAAAAGAAATTAATAAAATAAGTAACTGAAAAGAAAAGCTGGCAAGATAGCGACACGTTTAAAATCGACACCAAACGTAGTAAATAAAACCTAATTTTTATTTCACGTCAGGCGAAAAAACAAAACAAAAAATCATCCCATCCCCTTCCTGTTAACAGCATATGTAATTTTTTGATACATAAACACGAAATCATTAAAATTTTTTTGAAAATTAAATGTATTAAATAAAAAAAAATTAAGAAAATATTCGCACCGTGGTTATTGTTTATCATTGCCGAATTGACATCAACGCAACGCAAGTGAAAACATTGTTCATCTACCGCTGTATGACACTGCCAAAAGCCTGAAAATTAATTTTACTATCATAGAAAGATAAAAAAAATTCAATTCAATGATTTAATTCCTTATTATGTTTATTTTTAAATATGCTTTAATATAATAGAACCTACTTGCTTATCAATGAATGAGAAATTAATTAAAGCTGTTATATGATTTGTCTTCAAACTAAGAAGTGAATGGAGTAGAAAATTTCTGCACACATTTTGTTTACTTTTAGTGTGTCAACAGTAGCGCAAGTTTTGTTTTTCGCTGCACGAGTGAAAAAATTGTTATCATAGTAATTTTTAATTTTTGCACTATGTTTAACAAATATTTTAGATTTTACTTATTGTAAAGATGGATTTAGTATCGACCTATCTTTCTGATGAGGAAACGGAAAACCATGGGAATCAAGAGGAGGCTGTGAGAAAGAGCAATGAAAATGAAAATTCTGGTGAAGAATCTGATGTTATAGACATAATTTTTGAATCTAATGCATCATCTGCTGTCAAAAAACGGAAACCTACTGGTGCGGAAATAGAATGTATTTGCTTAGATGATAGTGATTCTGACAACACAGAAGTATCGAATTCTACCAAGCTCTCGCAATGCCACACTGATACCCCGACAGTTAAAAAAGATGTTGCGAAAAAGATTGATTATTTGAATTTGGAGAGCAGTGACACAGATGAGGAACAAGATAGTATTCAAGACAACGTGAATAAGTTATTAAATTCTGCCGCTATCTTAAATGATATAGAATGTGGACCCACAAAACCAATACCAGAAATCGAGATATTGAGCTCATCTCCATCTTCTTCTCATGATACTTCATTTTGTGGAAAAAGACCGAATTCACCAGTTCTGCCTGTTGATCATGGTGATGATAGCACTACAGCATCGATTACTGATATTTGCAAAGAAGACAACAGCAAAATTTATTTGCAAGAAGATTTATCTAATAAAAAAATTAAATTTGATCAACTTACCTTAGGTACATTAGATGGGTTTGACCTTAAGATGAGGATGTATAGAAAGGATGAGAGAATTATTGCAGCTTATAAGAAAAAACGTATATCTCATATCCCTACAGTTTTAAATCAATCAACTACTGCTCATCAGAATGTCATAAGTTCTTTGAGCTGGTGTGGTATGCCTTACAGTCATTTATTACTATCTTCATCATTAGATCGCACAGTAAAGATTTGGGATATTTACACCCCAAATAAACCAACTCAGATTCTTAATTTCTCTTTTGGTTTAAGAGCATCGAAGTGGTCAAAATCTGGAGAAGAAATTGTCGCAGGAGGTTTTGGAAAGGATGTATATGTAGTTGATGTTCTAAGTGGTATGAAATTCTTTTTACTTTGATGTTGATTTTTAGTATACTAAGTATATTCCCTTTAATAAATATTTAATAGAAAACAAAGTGTTTATTATAAAATTGATCTTGATTCGAAAATCCTATTATATTGAATAGTATGTAAATTTTCCAGTTGAGGAAATCAAAGTTGTATGTTTTATTTGTGGTTATGAAATAATGTGTATATGTTACTTTGGCAGAAACTATTATCATGTGATCTAGTAATGTTTGAAATAGGATATTTTCAGGTTAAATATGATAAATTATTTGAATTTATGATTAAATGGTAGATTAAATTAATACCTTTAAGTATTTTAAAGAGATTATAATTTTTTTAGCTTTATCTTAGTTCTTTTACTGCTTTGGAAGCGTACTAATTGAAGTACATTATTAATTTTTTATTTATTTTAATCAATTTTTTTTTTGGTATATTATTTGAATCTCCTTATACTAAAATTTGTTGGACTATTTTTATTAAAAAGTTAGTATTTAATAATAAAAATTTTCATCTTCCTTGAAATTTTTAATTAAAAAATGGAATGAATATGATAATGCTTTCTGAATTCAGAATTGCAAAACTGTTCCATTTGCTATTGTGTAAACCGAAAACTCACTTCTTTTCTCTCTTTTCTTTATTTTTTTTTCTGTATAGATCATTCCTGAAAACTTCTTGATATTTTATTATGTCTTTGAAAAATATGTAAAATGTAGAGAAAAATTAATTTGTGATTTGGTTTATGCTTTGAGAATTCCACCAACTGAGAAAAGATTTTGGTAGAACTTTGTCGGTGACATTGGGAAACAGAACAAGGAAATCAAGGAAGGGTGAAGAAATGTTATCGATTTAGAAAAATCAGGGAAATTTCATAAAAACATCACAAAACCATGTTACACTGACTGAGAGCATTTCGTTCCAACCACAAATTTAGGTGTTTAGTCAGGGTTGTTATGCCATTGTCTGAACAGGGAAAATGCAGGAAATTTAAAAGTCACCCTAAGAAATGAAGATAAGTATGAATAAATAAAAAAAATTTCTCATCCAAAAAATGACAATATTTAAAGATTGTAAGAAAGATCGTAGTTATAGCTTCTGAAAACGAAACAGTACCATTCGCTACAGTGTAAAGCGAAAACTCATTTCTTTTCTCTCTCCTCTTAAATTTTTTTTTCTATACAGATCATTCCAGTTTCGATATGCGAAACGGTTAATTATTTTTCCATGAGCTTCCCGAAATGCAACTAATAAGCATGCGCTAGACTTCTGCAAATTTGCGAAAGAATCGAATGCATTTCTCTAGTGGGATTAGCAGCATTTGATTTATGGAAGCAGTGTGGTGGTTTAATTTACAAAAGAATTTATTGAATGGTGTTATTATTATTGTTTGAAAAACTGTGAGCTTAATCAAAGTATATTATTCCAATCGATGAGTTGTTCTAAGTCCGTATGTAATACAATTGTGAAATTGATGCATAACATTAGTATGTAACATTAACGTAGTATTTAGTTTCTCATACATAAATTTATTGAGTTGTTCGTTTATTATCTGAGAAATTGTGAAATTATTCAAAGTATATTAGAATTTTTAAAAAATAATTAGCTGTTCAAAATCCGGATTTAATATGAATTGTATGGGGGAAAAAACCGTTCTTAATTTTGCTGAATGAGTTCGTAAAATTCCACAAATTCCATTTGGTGCGTATTGCTCGTTTTGTAAGAGTATAAAAAGTTTAAGTAATATGGGAAAACAGCCAATCAATAGTCATACCGAAAAAGGGGAACAAAATTGCGTGTCTGTACAAAAAGTCATAATTATTAGACTTTATATCTAAAGAAATGAAGGTGATATGGCAAGTCCAAAAACGTTAAATTTAATCCCAGAAAACGAATCAATTTTGAACATGTCAATTTAGGAACAATAATTTAAAGCTGAATTTTTATGAGCTTTAAAACTTTTTCCTTTACATTCATCCTATGATATATCGGAAAGATTTTCACATGTATTCACTTAAAGTGAAGTAGCAAAAAAATGTACGTTAGGCCATATAGAAATGCTGTACCTTATTTGTTAAGGGTAAATTTCTGAAAACTGGCGGCAGAAAAATCCGCAGAAACGGATGCCGAGGTTTCTTGAATTGGCAAAAATAAATAATAACAAAAAAAAAAAAAAATGGCTTTGTAATGTTTATTTTTGTCAAGTATTCATTAAAGGATTTTTATCACGATAATAGAAATACTTTGTATTTTATATCACACGAGTTCTTTATTTTGTGCGACTTACAATTATAGAACATAAGAGGTAATATATCCCCTTAATGTATAAAATTTGTCTTTCTAAATTCTTGATAATAAATACTTTTCCCTTTCTGTTTCTAAATATAAACCTCTTTATCCCTTTTCCTCCAATAGCGTGCTTTGCTGTTTACTTGGGCCGCGGTAGCCTGGTGGTAAGGTCTCGGCTTCAGAAACGGAGGGTTGTAGGTTCGATTCCACCGAAGAGCCGCTGTGTAAGCGGGTCTGGTGCGTGTTAAATCCGCCGGGGCCAAATATGGGGTACCAGCTCAGGCGCCGTCTTTGTCATCTGATCGGGGTTCAAAATGGCGACGTTCGTTCCAAAATAGCCCTTGTGTTGCTTCAAAAACTTACACTAAACTAAACTTGCCGTTTACTGTACTACTAATGTGGTTATTCCGAAGGAATAGAATGAAATATTCTATCATACTTGTTGTGCTCGAAAAACGTCCGAATTTCAGTTTTAAATGGCGAAGAATTAATTATAGTTATTTATAAAAATTACTTTTTAACCTTTTATGTATAAAGAAAAATACGCAGATTGATCCAATCTTGGTACGC
>JAPMOQ010026581.1:1368516-1394606 GCA_026543055.1 Argiope trifasciata | reverse complement strand
CTAAGTGAAAAGGAATACAATAGAATCAAAATTACAATAGATTTTGATCCTATTGTATTCCTTTTCACTTAGCTTATATTGTTAATTAATTTTGATTCATCTGTATTTTAGTTGTAGCTGCATTTGTGTTCACTAAATACGATTCTTTTTTTTTTAATTTTAAACTAGTTCGAATCCAAAATAATTTTTAGTTTCGATTCCAATTTTTAATTTCGTTTCCTTAATTAGTTTCGTTTACTTAATTATATTAATTTAGATTTGTTTTATAAATAGGTTTTATTTCATTTTTCAAAACCTTTTGTTTTTTAATTCCGAATTAAATTTTGATTTCGACCTAATTAGTTTCGATTTAATTTTTGCTGACTCAGGAATTGGGTTTTAATTATTTTAATGCTTCTATTGTAGTATATATATATACATACACTGTAGTATTATTATTAGAAATGAGAAACGGCTGTGGCGGGTAGGTCTTCTCGAGTATGAGTCTCGTTAATGAGTCGTTATTTTACAGATGCTAACTCCTTCGGGAAGAACGATGCAACCTCGCGGTGTAAAAGCGAGATAAATTTAGTTCAGTTTTAACTTTTAATATTTATTTTGTAATACCATTATGTTTTGAAAGGCAATTCTTATTGCTTATATTTTTTTTACCAGCGGGTGACCGAGCTCCGCTCGGAGAAAACAGGTATCGAAGCTAACTCGAAGATTTAAATTTTCAATTGTGATTTATCAAAACAATACATGCCATAAGAAAATTTGTGAAACCATTGGTGAAAAGATAACCGGTTCAAGTGCACCATTGTAAACTATTCTAAACAAAGTTAGAGTTTGGAAAGGGAACTATTCTATACAAAGGTAAAGTAAAGGTAAAGATTGAAGTGTGTTGAAGTTCAATATTTTTGACAAATTTATTTAGAAAAACCAAACACATATACATACATAAGAAACATATTATAAACCTATAACAGCATAAACATAAAACTTTATTAGTTCGCCATATTGGCTATAGATGGCAGCACGTTTCCGCTTGAAAATTTAAGTAGCCATTATGGCGAACTAAAAAAGTTTGAAAATATCCTATCTGTAACTCCGAACGGCTCGACCGTAGCGCTTCAAAACCGGCGCCAATCGATTCCTCGTGGCCAAAAACCCCAGACCCCCAAGTTTACCGGAGTTTATTAATTCTGGGGCGATTTTCGACTTGACAACCATTCCTCGTATTATAGTATTAGATTTGTACTGATATTGTGTTTTTTATCAGCCCATTTTATATACTTAGTCATTTTTTATTGTTTCTAGGCCAATGATTCTTGTATTATTTTGTATGCGTATAAATTAAATCAACAGTCATTCAATTCCTTAGTGATTTTCATTCTTCATGATTTCAAAAGAATCGTTCAATCTTAAGATCAAGATTATTTATCTTAACCCTGGTAAGTATGTTGTAGTGTGCGAATAGGAAAGAGAGAGAGAGAGTGATGAGAACGTATTCTGAACTTATAAAGTTTAAGAAAAGAACTTGCTGATGCAGCGTTTTGATTCCGCAAGATTTTTATTCAACATTCTATTTTTTCATTTACACATTTAACGATGAAGGAAAACTTTTTCTTTGACGAGTAAAAGAGGAAAATTCCGTGAATCTACCAGGGGAGGGGCTTGAATAATTGAAATTTATCTTCGGCTGAGCGTTACGATACAAATCTAATGTAGATTATGTGGCCCTCAAACACCACGAGATACGAGGTAACCGCCTGTGCGGAAATCCGCCACTGTCTTGGATCCCTGTACTACTCCAGTCTCAATTACACATTCTGCGGAGAGATTTCTTCCTACTCGAACAAGTGCCTTCCTCGTAGGTCTGTAGCCATGAGAATTACATTGTAATATCCTGATACAAAACTATCAAATAAGAGAGTGGCGTAACAAAACAGTTCTTTTCTTTACAGCCTTATATAGGTACAAAAAACACCTTATCTAGATTAATATAATTTACAGCATTCACACGACTATTGAAAGTTTAATCATGAAATACACTACTCCAAAGTATTGAAAGTTTGAGAAAGTTCGCGTTTTTTCAAGAATAAGCTCCCAACAGCAATATTTTTTCATTTAAAATTATATATATTTTTTGTATTAGTATGTTCAATTGGTCTGAAGGCATGAAATGAACTTCAGGAGTTCCAATTTCGAGATGATTTGAAAGAACTTTCATGAGCCGAGTAGGGTGTTCAGGTGTCGTCCTCGTCATCTGACCGTGGTTCAAAATGACGAGGTCCGTCCCTAAATAGCCCTCGTGTTGCTTTAAAACGGGATGTTAATATAACTAAATTAAACTTCACTCCAAGATCTCCGTACATTCTATTAAATAGCGGTAAACCGTACCCATTTCTCTACAAATGCATTGATTTTCTTGCGTTCTTCCAAATCTTTGTAAATACGCAGGAAATCTCCCATGTCCAGATGTTATTTGGATGTTAAGTGGATGGTATCTTCTTGTTTTTATTTCCTGATTAGGAATAAGGTCGAAAGTGACTCTTCCTTTTTTGGACATATACCATCTGTCAAACCATTGTAGTTTTATTTCTTCCCTCAATTTCCCTTTTAAGACACCACTTGATTTGGTTACAAGAATATCAATATTCTCCTTCTGTGTCGCCAACTTCGCATAAGTGATCTCGCACTGTGTTTGCTTACCATTTTTGTGCAGCTACGAATAGACTCGTGGTATGTCAGTTCTTATATCGACAGATGGCTTCTGGGAAAAAGAACAAAAAATCAATGCTGGCTTGCATAAACAGAAAATGTAGTAAAAAACGATAAAAAAAATATAGTTAAAATCAAATTGTCATTTTACGCCAGATTTCTGAAAATTGCCATGGCATTCAACATTTTAAACGCTATATCGGCTGCTGGTTTCATGCAGCATTCTACTTGTTTTCACTCATTATTAAACCAAATGATTTCAATCAAAAAGGGGCTTTTCAGTGCATAATGTAATCTGCCGATTTTAGGAATTGAGATATCAACTGATTAATGTTTAAATGTTACGTATTTTAATGGCACGCTGTTCTTTGTTAAATAATTTTAATTTTTCCTCATTTTTTTAAACTTAAATGCAGATTTGCTTCTGTCTTGTGCCTGTACATCTCAATTAAGTGAACATTAATTTGTGAACTAAATACTCATTATTAGTTTGTGTGAAATTAGTGCAGCGACAGATATTTAGTAACGAAAGTTAAAAGCGCTTACAATGGAATCTAGAAAACATTAACAAACAAGTGTTATTGCAATCATTTAAGCATCTAGAAATCGTTTACATAAAAATTAGTGGCGCAATTTTTAATGACTAAAATATTTGATTTTAATTTATCATTTATATTTTTATGTCCTAGATATATTATTTTATAGTTCTTGAATTTTCTGAAAACTCCCCATCCCCACACATAAGAATGGGAACCATACAGAAATATCAGTTGGATTTCAGCATTTAAAAATTGCCTTTGCGAACAGTCTGTGTGTGTATATGTATTCCCTTTTATTCTACTTTACTCCATATTAACTTCATTCAAAAATGCTCTTTATTTCCCGAACTAATTCCATTTTTTAAAAATTAATTCTATCTGCTCTCTATATAAAAGAGCTTATTTAAGCATTTTCTCATGTTCCAAGTAAAAGTATAAAAAACCTTAAAAGCTTACATCATTCTTTTAAAGATGCTTAAACTTCCCTTTCCTAAGACTACATGTGTCAAAGAAATCCTTAACAAAATCTCATAGTAAATCGACTGAAGGGCATCGCCCCCCCCCTCTTGCGCCGCAATGTAGACTGACGTGTCTTTTACTAATTTTATCAGCACAAAATTTGTCTCCTGGATTGGATTAAATCGAAGTTTGAAAATTTCAAAAGCCACGCAACTGTTACTCTATACTAATATTATAAATGTGAAAGTTTGGTCACATTTATGTCAACTTTATATTGCATGATACAATTAATATAAGATGTGCAGTAATTCTTTCTAAAAATGTATTATTTTTTTTTAGGCATTCCACATTTGATATATAAAATTTACAACCATGTTTCCAGTATTGCGGTTCATCCAGCGATAGAAGATCTTATTTTAGTTGGAACAAAAAATGCTGTTTTGGGGTTTGATTTGAGAGTGAATTCTGTTTTGCCAGTTAGAACATTTCTTTCCAAGTGTGGAGAAGTGAGTAAAAACTAAAAGATTTGTAATATACCTGGTGGAAAATATATTGACTTTTCGTATTTAATAATTGAAAAAATATTATTTTAATTCTTATTAAGAAAATTTCGAAACATTCAAAGTAAAGAATTTTTAATTTTCTCTTGACACAATTTGCTTCTAAAGCTCAAAGACAGCTAATTTTTTATTTGTTTAAAAATTATTATTTGATTGTAATAACTGCTAATTATTTTAGGTTAATGAAATAATGATAAATTATACTGACATTTTAATACAATAAAAGCTCCTGATCGCACTTTCACTATTCGCGGATTAAAAAAATGCGACCCTATATTCGCGGCTAAAACTTTCTTTATTCGCGGATCTAATAAGTACATATATAATAATAATAAAAGGATTCCAGTAGGTATCCAACCCGATATCCTTTGTAAATGCCGTCAAATGGGCTAATTAAAAAATATAATAGATCTTATTACAACTTTGCCTAAAGTATGTTGTTAAATGATATCGCCGAGGACTTCGATCGGTGTTTTTGAGAATGTAAACAAACAGAATGAAAGCAATCTTATTACTCAATGAATAAAGTATATTTGTAGAATTAACAACCAAGAAATAAGGTAGAACTAATGATTAAGAAATGAAAATTTACTCACTTCATTCCGAAGATTAATTTGAATCTGACGCAAAAAAGGCAGATCTCAAAGACTATTTTAACCATTTTAATGTAACGATTAAATACTGGGGCAAATTTTACGAATACAGAATGGACGAATCAATTGAATGCAATAATCCACCGGAAACATGAATAAGAAAAACGAATAGACAGGAAATAATAATAATAATTAACTAAAATCTAAACTAAAGTCTTTGACTGCAAACATAGCCGAAATCGCGAATGGAATAGGACGAGATGGGTTTGAACAGAGTGAATCAAGTGACATTCAGGAATTGCTTGAATCGCAAGATGAAGATCTGACTGAAACCGACTTGGAGGAAATGTTAAATTCCCAGCCCATTGAAGAAGAGGCTTCAACAAACACTGGAAACGTGACATTTTATTTGAAAAATCTTAGTGAAGATTTAAGATTGGCAAATCAGCTTTACGATTTCTTATTTTTAAGAGGCAAATTGCTAATGCGACTGCTGCGTATCAGTCTGAATTGAAGGAGCTTTTAAAAACTGCCAATCAAGAGAAAATTACAAAATTCTTCAAACCATTGCCTAAGCCTTATAATTAATCAGAATAGTCAAAAACTTCAATTAAATTGATTTTTATATGCATATATATATATATATATATATATATATATATATTATTTTGTCACCTAGGAATGTATCCCCTATAATTCCCTATAAATTACCATTCCGTATTCACGGTTTTTGTATTCGCGGCATATGTATGGAACATATACCCCGCGAATAAAGAACTTTTACTGTATATTGCTCTATGTAATTTGCATGTGCAGGTAACATGTGTAATATATTGTGATGGGTTATTACTTAGGCATATTATTCATTTATTGGGATATTTTCTGATTATGATGACTATATCTGAATATTAAATAGTTGACAAGCACTTATAAATGGAAATATTATTAATTGTAATTAAAGTAAAAATGAAATATAAATGTATATTTGCTAGTTATAAAATAAATAATATTATGAATTTATACCTGTATAGTTCCTTCCAGTTTCTTACATGGGCTATATTCATTTTTATTTCTCCATTGTAGGTTTTAGATATAGCTTTCTTGAACAATAATGAATTTGCTTGCAGTACGAATGTTGTGAGTCACGATTCAGCTGATCGTACAATAATGGTGTGGGATTTTAACAGTGGAGCCCTTATGTCAAACCAAATATTTTTGGTGAGCATTTCAAGTTAATTTATGATTTTTAAATGATTATTTTTCTCTATCCTAAATAATTATCATATTAATAAGTTATGCTTTCTTATTTTGACTGCATATTCCAGTATTTAATTTTTTAATGAACAATAAAAAAGTTATATTCTTAGTGATATATTTTTCACTTTTCCAATGTGTAATTCCTTTGTTGAATTTCAGTTTTAAAAATGTGAACAATACAAAAGCTGTATTCTTTTCTTTTCATTTTTCCTTTTCTTCTCTTTTTTCTTTACAGTGCCTGGAATTTTTGTTAGAGTAAATGTAATTACAAACTATGACACCATTTTGCATGTAACTCTAATTAACTCTCTTGTCAATTTCATTTCTATTGTCTGTTCATTACAATTTCCTATTGGTTGGATTTCAATTCTATCTGAAGTTTATTTATTGAGTAATTCTACACCCTCCTCCACTTCATTGTGCATTCGCTTGTTTTGTATGCGGTAATGTATGTGCTAGATTTGCTGTAAATAAAAGTTTTTAATGAGATGCAATGGTCTTCTGAATGATTAAATAGACATTTTCCATATAATTTATTTATTTATTTTTTAACTCTACCATTTTAAATGTAAAAATAAGCTATTTAAAGTAAATAATGAGTTTAAGCACTATTGCATTCAATTTTATATGATCAGATTATTATCAAATTCTTATTAGTAATCATGTATCTACTATTAATACTCTTATTGCTTATAATGTGCAAAAACTATATGAAATTTATAGTGCTTAGTAAGAAATCAATGAAATCTCAAGAATAAATACTAATCAGAAGAGCCTTTTAATGAAATTGTTGTTACCCAAGCTCTGCAAAAAATTTTCGATTTTGGGTAAAGCAGAGAAATTCCTGCATGCCAACGTTGCACAATATGAATCTTGAATATAAATTGACCATTTTTTCTCAATCTTATGATCCTTTGTGATCCGTTTTTAAGTGTAATTTCAAGATGCAGCATAAAATATCTTTGTTTCCTCAACATATAACTTAATAGGTGGACAAGCAGGAAAACATATAAATCTTCTTTCTGAATAATGATCTTTACAAAGGTTAAAACGAATCTGTTAATATAGTTACTGCCTAGTTCAAAAATTGTTGATAATTCTATTCAGCCACATACTTTTAATTTTTATTCTCATTTTTAGGAAATATGAAAGCTTTTCTTTGCCCCCAATCTTTATGCCTTTATTGTAGGTTCTGGTTATTTCTTTAGAAAATGTTATTCAAACATTGATGGTTATTTTTTTTTAATTTCTTCAATATGCGACTTTTGATTATTTATCAGATTTGTAACTATATTAATGTTGTTTTTTCCATAGAAAATATTTTTCTGCCATACATACTAATAGGTTATAGCAGTATGATAATCTTTTCAAATTGTAATAGAATTGAGTATTGATAATTAGGAATTTATTTTATGTTTCTTATCATTATAGGAATTAATAATTAATTTGGGGGAATTTTAAAATGTTCAGATTGATATATTTTTCAACATTTACTAATTTATACTTCCATCAACAATAGCAGCATTCTGATATATTTATAAATTAATTAGAATGCTGCCATACCTTTACAAATCTTTTTAGTTTTATCTATTTAATATACTTTGCATACTGTTCTGTATTATCTCATAGAAACTTAAATGATAAATAATTGATTCATGTTCTGTTTAATGATTTAAAAATGCTTTACTAATTTTTCTCTGGGCTTGCTTTAGGAACGATATACATGTCCATCTTTGAAGGTAAACCCTTTTGACTCGAGCTTTATTGCTCAAACAAATGGAGACTATATTGCTACATTTTCATCTCAGAGACCCTATAAAAGGAAGAATTATACATATATCGGCCACAAGGTGAGTTTTCTTATTTTTTTTCTGCGCTTTTAGAAAGGAAGGTATAATAATTGTAGCCAGTAAGCTTAAAAAGAGAATCAATTTCTATATTTTTCATGAATTTCCATAATTTGTTCCATACATTTCTGCAGTTTCATGTCTACATCTTTATATAACCTATTATTTCACAAGGTATAAAAAAGCAGTATTTTAAATTGTAATTCAATTGAAATTTTTTCCATAATTGCTTGTTTGTGAATGTAAACTTTAATTTTAAATACGGCAAAATGTTTAAAGAAATTATTAAAAGCAGGCCGTATACTGAAACTTACTCAACATGGGAAAATAAGCCTTATATTGATTGCTATACAAAAAAAAAGATAGGATCAAAAATGAGTAGCAACAATAGGAGCAATTTGAGTTTAACCGTGAAGTGCCTTGTAAAATAAGCTTAATATATATATATATATATATATATATATATATATATATATATATATAAATTAAACATTTAAAAAATTATATGGCAAAAATATAATATTAAAAAGATAATTTTTTGAATTTGAAGGTGTTCTAAAAATATATTTTTTTATTTGTACTTATTATATAGCTCAATGTGTGTGTGTTGGCACTCTACTAACCAGACCGTTCCATGTAGAGCTCTCAAATTTGGCATGTATATACCTTAGACACCGAAAATGTGCATCATCAGAGCGATTTTTTTAAATTTTTAATTCGAATTTAAATTAATTAAAAATTTAGCGAAATTTGGGCTTTTTCCGCTATAACTTCCGAAAATATTATCCCACAAACATGATTTTTACATCAAATTTAAGATTAAAAAATTAACTTTCTAACAGTATCAGTGTTTTAACATATAACTTAAGTTTCTATTTTTAACTAATTTTCAAAGAAGTATTTTAACTATATTTTTCAGCAATATATTTTGGATGAAACAAAATTTAATATGTACGAGCACGTCAAAGGGGAAAAAATTAGCTTTTATCAACTTGTTGCCATCATATTAACAGAAGTTCAACTTAAAAAAATTCAACTATTATTGCAAATTAAATCTTTAAAAAAATGTGACCTTCAGCATGTGATTAGATGAATTAGAATAAATATTAAATATTATATTTTCTAAAAAAATAAATGCAAGGCTCAGGTTTTAATGGTTGTTAGCAATGTCTATATCATTGATTAAATCATTCATCATCATTAATTAAATTTTTACTTCCTAAAATTAAATTAAAATTTTAAAAAAATTACTTTGAGGTGCACATTTCCATCCACCAAAGTACATATTTGCCAAATTTAGTAGCTCTAGGTTGAATAGTTTTGTTTTCAGAGATTCAACATTCAGAATGCATTAATTTTTACTGTTAGCTAAGAAAATGTTTATATATTGTCCCTATAAGTATTTGTTACATGTTTTGATTTTACAGTTTTGTAATATAAAATAGTTTATGGTATTCATTATTTATCCATTTAAATGCCTTTTCTCTTACATGGCTCATTTAAGGTGTTTTTATGCCCTGGCGGTTTGGCGAGAAAATTGGTCGAGGGTGGTGAGAAAAGCGGGGTGAGAAAGTCGTGAGAAAATATAATGTACCCCATTTGATAAAAAAAAAATAATTGTAAAATAAAAAACATTGGGATTAATTAATAAATTATTTTTTGTCCGTCTTTGGTTGCAGGTCATGTATTTGAAACATATGCCAAAAGAATACTCTTACAGTTTTATTGGATTATATTGAGACTAAAATTGATAAAGGGAAAATTAATATAGTGGCATCCTTCTTCCTATATGCACATAAAATCATGCATTGTAATAATTGTAATGTAATCTGTAAGACAGTTTCTTTGAATAGGATTGAATTGGTATATTTATTTATTCAATAAGAATGAATAAATAACCTCAGTCTTTCTTAGTTTAGCCTCTCAATTTGTTTAAATCTTTGCAGGTTTCTGGGTTTGGAATTGAATGTGACGTTAGTCCAGATGGCCAGTATGTAGCAAGTGGTGATGCAAAAGGAGATGTCTATTTTTATGACTATTCCGATGCCACATTAGTGAATAAACTGTCTGTGAAACCTGATGTGGCAACAAACAAATTACAGTGGCATCCTTTATTGTCCAGTAATATGGCAGTAGCTACTTGGGATGGCCAGATTCATTTTTGGAATTAAAAAAAAATGCGTTCATATGTAATATTTGTAAATCACACTTTATTAACTGCATTTTTATTTATAATCACCTCTTGTAAATATAAGTGTTTAGAATTCTTATATTTGTAAATAAAAGTCCTCCAAATCCTAACAAATGAAGTATTTTCTGAACATATTTTCCTTGTGAAATGTAAAAGTTGGTGGTCAAAATCGAACGTTTCTTACAGACATTTTAATCAAGTATTCCATTTATCATAGCAACACTGATTTCCTAAAATAAATTGCGAACCCCTATGATTTTGGAATATATTATATTAAGAAATGAACAGGAAATTTCTGCATAAAAAACCAAATATTATTATTAATCTTGTTATGTAATAATTGTATTGTGTTAATTTAAAGTCTTTTTTATGATAATTTCTTAAACAAAAGCCTTTAAAGTACAGCTTTGTTAGTGCTCTAAAAAGTAGGAAATTATATCAAAAAATAGATCTAAAAACAAGTAGGAGGAAAGTATTAGAAATATATTAAGTGAAATGAAATTACTTATCAAAATTTACTCAATTATTTACTCAAAATATCTCCCCCCCCTTTCGTTATTCATTGGGCTTGATAAATTTATAGTGTTATTTTCAGCATTTAGTAATTTTTTCCCTTCATTTTTTATAAAAACATTCTTTACTTTTTGAACAGAGTATTAAAAATAATGTTCAATTATTTCCTACTTTTTAATAGTTTGATGAATATCTCATTATCAATCATTTGGTGAAATTTTGAAAATATTACAATGTGCATTTAAATGTACAATGACTTGAAATTACAGTGCATAAAGAGCATGAGCAGAAATTTCTTAACAAAATACCATCTTTACAAGCATGGAAAAATAAAGTGTGAAATGTATGCATCACATGAATTATATTTAAAACCAAGTTCTTCACTAGAAAAATTATTAGCAAGTGCTCTCATATCATATATTAGCTACATCAAATTCACCTACAACGATTGGAGAAATATTTTTAAAAAAGAGCCAGTTTAAAAAAAAAAAAAAGAAAAGAAAACCATCCTATTTTTAGGCACTTAAAGGTTTTCTTTCACAAAGTTGTGCAAGGAAGTGTTCAATTTTAGACAAATATGAACATGGAATGTTATAAGCAGTTAATGAATATTTCTCAAAAATATAGAAGCTAAATTACTTAAAATGCATTCTTTTGCAAGATTCTTGTTAAAATATCTTTATTGTGTATTTAATTATTCTATAATAGTTTCATTAAGAATTTTAAAAATTATGCAATCATTTTGTTTGTATTAATATTCTTTGCAAGAATGAGCAGGATCGGTCTTTCCAAAACCTTCTCACTTTTTAATAAAAGTCATATTTCCTTTACTCTGCAAAAAATTGTGGACATTGGTTGAAGCCTTACATGACATAAGGGAACTATAGGTACGAAATATAGAACCTTTGTTACGAACATAACATTTTAATTGAATCTTTGTGATTATATATTTTGGATACCTTTTCTTCAGGGACTTCAATTATAATCAAAAGCTTACATACAGATTTTCATTAATTATTGCTTCCATTGATTTAGGATATGTGTAAATTATGACTATCAAAATTTGAAGCATAAAAATATTTTGATGAACAAAATATGTAAATTATTTAATGGAAATTTTTTAGGAGCATTAAGATCGAAGAAACAAGTGATTGCTTAAGACAGTTTTAAAAAATGCATAAAACCAGACACTGTGCTCTTTTCATCAATTTTTATATTTGACTGGTTGAACCCTATAATACTATTGGCTATATTCGAAATAAATGAATTGAAATGGGATATTATTTATTGCGTTTAGTTAAAATTGGATATTTATATATACTTATTACTTTTATGTTTTGGTTTATAAAAACTGTATTTATTATTGTATTCAAATTTAAATTCATTAAGATGCTTTTAGATGTACCGTATTATCGGAGATTTTATTTGAAATATACACAAACGAATCCCTTTTTTATTATTATATAGGAGTATGTGAAAAACGTCGAATTTAGAAATTCAATCCATATACTTGCTATGATTGATTTTGTGATTAATACAGCAAAGTCATTACAGTTAATATTGAATATTAAAAGAAATTAAAAAAATATTAAATATTTAAAAATTGCAGAACAACATTGTAACTTGTCTTTGTATAAGTCAGAACATAACTGCACTCGAATTTCGACACAAGTGTGAAAGTATTTCTTACCTCGCACATTTCCATGTAAAAAATGTATCTAAAGAACAGAACTGCTATCAATTGTTTGTTTATTTTTACTTTTTGGTATGTGTAGTATAGAGAAAGTATAGAAATCGTCAAAATATTCGAACTCAAGATTTTAACGAATTCTCACATTTCAGACCTCCCTAAATTCGAAAAACGCATTCTTGGAAATTTTTTGTCTGATGAAAATAAATAAAAAAATGTGAGCTAGGCTGTTGAAATTTGGTATACAGTTACCACACCAAATGTGAGATTTTTTATCAAATTTTGAGTCAACTCTTCGGAGGAAATCCGGCTATGCGAATATAAATTAACACAATACAAAACAAAGAGCTTTATAGATACAATTCATCTAGGAAATAGATTAGATAAAAAGAGAATGCTCAACCGTTATTCTATTAATGATTTGGATGTTTCATGATCTAATTCATTTTAGAATATCCCAGTTTTTTAATATTATTATTTAGAAAGTTTTGGATAAGCAGGCAAGAGAAAATTTTATCTTACATTTAGATATTTGGGACTTGCATACTATAAAGGATTTCCTTTATAGAATGAAAGTAGTATGTTTACTTTACAGTATGTTTAGTATGAAGTGTTTAATCAGAAAATTGTTTCTTATATATTCATCTATAAACAAAAAGTTTCACATTTCTAGTTACAATAACTTGTAGCTATACTGTATACGTCTTTTTAAATTTAAAGGAGCTAATCAGAAATTTAAATGGAAAAAAAAAAGTTCAGAAATTCAGATTTATTTAGTACAGAAAAACTAAATAAATGCTCATTTAGTAGTACATCATTCAATCATCATGACATCAAGAAAATTGCAAAGTGTTCATTTTCATGGACTGTTAGTTGCAACATTGATATTAAAGAAAAGAAGAAGAAATTGAATATTTAAGATATCCTAGATGAAGCACTGCAGTGAATAAGAAATTGCTCTTGTATGCTTCTTGAAGAAATGTGGTATTTTAATGACAAGAAAACATTTGAATATACTGATGATTTATGTGGCATATAATCATAATTCCTGCCTAGTTATTGAAGCCTACAAATTCTTGGTATGTCTTTACTTTTGCGGACAGGAAATAGGAAGATGTGATGTTATTTATGTGATGCAGAAATTGATTATAAAATATATCTTTACAAACATGAAATAAATAAAAGTGATTAAAATATAAAACTGTGGTTCTTTAGAAACTTAAATACCAGAAATAAAAATACCAAGTCAATTATATTTAAAAGCTTTACTAACAAAAGTTTTGTATATTTTAATTAAGGCATCAATAATTTTTTACAAATACAACAAAATTGAGTTTTTTAAATAATTCAAATTTTAAATTCACAATCGCATTACATACAACAATGAAGAAAATAAGATAATCTGTGCGCCTTCATTGAATAAAACATATAATAAATTAAAAACAAATTAATACTTATAAAATTATGCCTCACCTTTTGTACATTATTAAAACAATCTTTCACACAATAGGAAGTAGAAATATTTTTTTCTTCTTTAATTAAGCTCAACTTTAAATTACACCCCTGCTGTTTATGAAATGACCCTGCAATCGATGATGCCAATTCATATTCCTATTGGAAATCCATATGATTTAATTTGTAATATTTTGATTTTTCTTAAATCATTACAAAACAATTTTTTAAAATTTCTTCATTTTTTACAGTTATTTTTTAGTCAAAGAAGTAAAATTTATAATTTAAGCTCCATTCCTTAAAACTGTAACTTATCACACAGTATTTTCCATTTTTTTAAAAATACAAAATTATGAGAAGTAGCATGCAAAAATCTAATTAGATTTGTTAATCATGAAAATAAATTTATATGTTTATTTTTAAATATCAAATACTCTTCTCACATTTACTATAATTTTCAAATATTTATTTAGTTCATAAAAATTAATGCACTCTTAAAAATGGAAGATTATTTACAGAAATAAAAATCATTTGTTCAATAATTATAGTTGTGTATTATCTTTTTAAACACTATGAAGTGCATCATATATAAAATTTATATTAGTTAAAAAAATTTAATTTTACTAAAAATTATCTTACAGTCAATTAAATTAAATAAATGTAAAAGTTTTCAAAATTAAATAAATGTTTTCACACACACACACAAAAAAAACGAGCATTTCATTATATTGAGCGTAGAATTTTTAGAAACAAAAGTTGACTGTCCAATATTGTAAAATTATCTTAAAGCTATTTTTTTTTTATGAAAAATAGAGAAGAAACACTTTTATAAGTAACATGTTGTTAAGTTTTTTTAAAATGTTTTTACAGTTTATAGCAGTAAAATGGGGAAATTTAACTTCTGCCAGCAATACAAACTTAATTACAATACACAAATTTAAGAAAAAAGCACAATACTCTCAATTTTCAATAAATACTTATATGGTTTACGAATATATAACATAAGAAAATGTACAACTTCTTAAAAATGAGAATTCAGAAAAGGAGATAATATATTTACTAGTATGGTATTATATATATTTCTCAAAATGCACACATTATCACTTTCTCCAAATTATTACATCACATTTTGATGTAATGTGTAGAAGTTAGACTAAAATTATGATTTTAAGAAGCACATTGCACTGCCATCTAACTATTTTACATTTTTTTTTTATTAAGCCCATCTCTATAAATGGGTGTTGGTCAAAATCACACTCCTAAAATCACCACTAATTTTGATAGCACATTTTTCCTGAAATAAATGACAAAATTAAATCTTCTAAATGGGGCCAACTCATCTTTGCAGAATTTACTTTTTCTTGAATAGCAAAATCACCCATTTCTTTGCAGTGCAAAACATATTTACTAAAATTACAACAATTTATTTTCTTATACATTGATAATATTTTTAATCTAATTTATTACATACATTTAGAAGTCAAATGATTTCTTCTTTCCAATTAGTGTTTTTAAAATTTCTTCCATTTTCAATGTAGCTACCATTTTATTAAGCTCTATCTATAAATTCACTTACAGACTTATTTTACCTTTTAATTTGAAACTTATGCAGAAAAATTTATTACTAAAAATTTTTTATTTGCTTCTCAATTTTGAATTCAGACTAAACATTTCCAAATGAAAATAGGTTTATTTGCTTCAAAAATAAAAGAACAACACAATATGCCCGAACATCATCATCGATAGAAAAAAATTTAATCAAAAGGAATTGAATGCATACAGGCATCATTTTTAAAATTTGAAATAAAACTGGTTTTGATTCATAATAATTGAGCATGAGATTTCCTCCACCCCCTCCAATAATAACATTATGATATTGATTTAAATTATTCAAGACTAAATTGGTTTCAAATCTTAAAATTACACAATGAAACCACTGAGCTTCAAAAAGTCTTCTATTAAAACTTTTAATTCAGTTTTTCTTCTGACAGATTTATTGGCTTGTATCGAGTCAAAAATTTAAAAAGAAATTCACTTATTTATAACACATCCGATTCATAATGCTCGGAACACATTTTTTACAATGATCTGAATTTGAATAGACACCATCATGGAGACACATGGTTCTCTAAAGTGGAACAAGAAATTAAAAGTTATGCATCTTTATCAATTACATAGTTCTGCAATATGAAAATGTTATCATATGCCAAATGTGGACTAATAATATGAATCAGAAAATGCACAATTATATTTAAAAACGTGTTTTGCAGTGATAATTACTAATTCCATTATATAATCTGAATTTTATAATCAATTGGTAAGTAATTTTCATTACCATCCCAGTAATTAACATTAAAAAAACCCCACAAGTCTAAATTTTTCTACATTTTTAAAAATGCATTAAAAAAACTGTCAGTTTTGAAAAGCAGAATATAAATTAAACTTCTACCTTTAAATAATATATAGATATTTTTTTAAAAAAAGTCTTCTTAAAATTAGAAATTCTGAAGCAAAACTATTTCACAGCAATCGACATCTCATAACCTTTAAATATTATAAGGAAAAAAAACAACAAAAAACAATGGGAAATGGCATTACAATTTTGCGAACCTCGTATAACTTTCTTTTCAAGAAATGTCAATATTTAATCATTTATTAATGGAAAATGTATTATTAATGCATTATCATTAGGATTAAATATATTTAATCCTAATTAATTCAAGAATATATTATTAATAAATATATTATACAAATAATAAAAAAAATTAAAATTAAATGATTCAGTCAAACAACATTTTAAAACTGATGCAACTGTCATAAAATGTTTCTGTAAGCTCAAAAATAGCACACAGCGCATGAATCTTGCCTCCTTTTTCTTGCAGTGAGCAATGAATACACATTGAGAGTTGGAAACTACAATGTAAGAGAAGGATAACTCTGAAGAATTTGATGAAGAAATAGCACACTGATTTCAATGCATCTGGCACATCTATTTGTAAACACATATTTGAAATTTCTTTCTTTCAGCATCATGTATGTGATTAATAAATAATATCTACAATTTCTAAACTGTTTCAGCACAGATGATTTTGCTGTCAATGCTTCAGCAAATGGTTATAAAATATACCTTTCGATGGATTATCTACCTAACAGTAAAATCATCCTGTAACAAACACCCTATTTTGCCAGAGAAGCAACTTTTGTTGACACATAGATAGACATTTAAATCTCATAAATTTTTTACAAAAATAATAATATATTTCAAATAAATTAAATAATATATAGATATCTATTTAAGTAATGAATGAACTAGTTAAATAAATTAAGCCTTTGCCTATAAGGATTAAAATAAAAAGTTTCACTTAAATTATAAAAAGCAATATACGTATCTAATTTATATATTCATTTTCATTAAAGACAGTACAGAGTTTTTAATATTAGTTACCTAATTTCAGGAATGAGATCAAAATTCAAACATTCCATATGCACAATATAAAACATTTTATAAAGCAACTAATCCATTGGAGTATACATCTATAACCAGTTACTAATGCATACAGAGTTAACCAATTATGCTGCAGATCTCACAAAACTTTACTCTGTATTATTCTATATAACTGTTTCTGTACTGGTAGCTGAACCATTTCTTATTCGGGATCCATAGGATTCTAAGCTAGATGACGATTCACTTCTATCCCTTAAATGGACTGGTGCAATGTGATTGGAACTTTGAATGTCTAGAGCTACTGGTGGCCAGCATGTTTGAGTAAATTTGTCCCGATGGTCCAAAGAATGTCTCCTATACCAGCAAATTCGGCAGGTCTCATGTTTATCAAGTCGTTCTTTAGTCCTTTCTTCCAGCACTTTGGCCAATATGGCCGCAGAAACATAGTCTGGAATGTTTTCAGAATTGTTTGGTTCATTGTCCAAGGCACGAGGCACATTGTTTACAGAATAAACCATTGCAGTTGGGGGGAAAGTAGGGATAGGAACTTTGATGGTGCGCAGCTCAGGGTTGCTACGACTGTTTGGGAGCTCTCGTTGGTTTCGATGGTTAAAGTGGAGTTTTACTTTATCTTGAAGGTCTGAAGGAAACTATAAAAGAAAATATAGTTACTTGTTTTTTGCTTTTCAAACTAAACTGTGAATTGGGATTTTGATTTAAAAGCTTCATACGTCACTTTACAATATCACAAGACATCCAAATTAAAAAAAAAAAAGGCAAATAATAAAATATCATGAATATACTGAATATTAAGAATATACTGAAGCAGCTATACAAAGAATAATCTTATTTTATCTATTTGAACTCCAGATATAGCTCAGTAGTAAAAACATATAATTAAATAGAAGTTTATTAATATGACACTTAACATATTCAGTTGAGATGTAAAAGGGGCAAGAAGCAGCTGTTCATCACCCCTTACACACATATACACTTTAGTGAAATAGTAGTATTAAGTAATGATGTGCTCATAAATTACATGGTGATGGTAAGAAAATATTTAGCAAAAACATTGGGTAATGGAAACCAGGAAAATAATTAAACTTTATTCATATGTAGAAGTCAGTTAATGTAAATGTATAAACATATTCTAATAATTAAGAGTGAAAAATTAATAGTGATGGACATGAGGTAGTTTCACATCTGAAGAAAAGAATGCAAACTAACCACAAAATACTTGTCTGAGTTGTTTTGATTACTGGTTAAATAATCTCTTTCAATTAAAATGAAATAAGCTCTTAAAAATGTGAATTAAATATCCATCCCATGAGTTGGATGCTTTTTGCATCAATATTCAAAATTATCCACCACATATACACACACAAAAAAAGCATATATATAGAAATACAATTAAATTATAATCAAAAGCAGCTGAAGTTAAAATAAAATATTGATTGATGAATCATTTCAAACAATCAAGAAGTCCTTAATGTAATCTTAGAATATTTAAAAATTATCTACACACTGAAATAGAATTTAATCTTATTCAAACAGTAATTAATATAATGAAGTCCAATGTCATAAAAAAATCAAAGACATTTATTAATATTCAAATTTACAACTCTTTGTGAAATTATATAAGGGCTATTTCAGCACTATCAGAATTTCGAAATCCAATCAGATGACAAGAATATCAGAACCATCACATCTTTTACCTAGTTGACATAGTATAAAAAAGTAGCTTTAATCTTTACAATATGCACTAGGGTCATATACAATTTTGCATTTTCGGCAGAATCATGTTTAAAACATACAACCTCCATACAAAAGTGCCAAATCTATAAGGCTTCATACAACAGATCTCTATCTACAACCAAAATATGAAAAGAAACTATATCATTAATATAGTCACTTGGTACATCTGATGTGCTGTCAACTTCAGTTGCTTTTTGACTTCATTAAACTGATACAAGCATTATTTCTTATTTAAAAACCAATTCAAAATGTTCTATAATATGTTGGGTTATTGTATGACTTCTCTCACTCGTATAACTTTTGGTTAAAATATATGGTTATACGATCATTTTTCTATTTACCTAGGAAATAATTATCACGAATATAATTTAAAAAAAAAATAAATAACAGTGCATTTTAGACATACAAAATTTTAATGCAACAGTATTAAATAAAACCTAGAAAAGAATTAAATTCAAAAATTTTACTTACTGAACTTAGCTTTTGGGAAACAAAGTTCGATGGTTTACACTGGAGTAATTGTATAGCTATGCTGCAATCATTTCGATATTGTACCTTTAATAAAAAAATAACCATTTTACTTTTAAGATATATAAAAGACAATTGCATTATTTTATCTCTAAACTGGTAATTTTACATGAAATTAATTTTCAAGAAAATACAATCCTTTATACATTATTTAGTCTTAATGACCTCCTCAACAAAATACATTTAACATTCAAATTTTGATAATCAAATTTTGAACGCCTACTAATTTGAAGTATTATACAATCATGTTCATTATGCTATGCATCTAATTCATTGTTATTTCATCAGAAATATAAATTTCAACTTTAAACAAGAAGTGATGCTTGTTGAAATGAAGTACATTTATAAAACTGTACTATAACTTAATCTGTTTTACCTTTGTACTTACCATATTTTTTTCAATCTTACTGATGCTTAGCAACTCTGACATAGTGAAGATATACAAGTATGAATTTTTAATGGCTTTCTTTTCAATGAATGAGTTCAAATCTTCATACAGATATGCTATTTTGCCCATCAAATAACATATGAAATTTCATTTATCCAAATCATTGCATTTTTAATATTTACAAACAAAATTTCACACCAAGATGGATATAGTTAAAAATTTCAAACCACTATAATAAATATATTGTCATAATATGTGCATCTATATTTTTATAGTAAAATAATGCTCTAAATTTCATTCACTTTGCTTTTTACATTTTTGAATTTATATCTATAGATATTGTGTATTATTGGAATGCTTCGGATAACTGATTTTTTTAATTTTTGAATTCTCATGTTGGGTATTATTCATTCAGTTTTAGAAGATATACAAAGAGTCTTACAGCTTGAGATTTTAATGAAGATTTGATTTGATTTTTCATATGGGCTTGGAAATATGTATTTTTAAATATCAAGATCAAGAAAGTGGATTTAATTTATTATTTAACCAAAGGTTTTCCGAAAAAGAATTTCGAATATTGTTAATTTCAAATATGTTTTGCACATTTATGAATTTATTCATTCAGTTCATTATGAATACATTTAGGCAAATAGCAATAAAGAAAGAAATGGACCATATACCAATATTTTATTTAATTAATGTTCCATAGTTTAATAAGTGCAGATATTAAAAAAGTTTCTATATGAGAAACCACATTAAAAAGATAAATATCTACAAAAATGATTGAAAATAATGAATTTGCATACATTTTGCTCTTCTAAATCATTTATAGATAAGCGAGCTTCCACAAGGCGATTAGTAAGATCAGCAACATCTTTTGTTAGGGCATTTTTTTCTGTTTCAAATTTATCGACCTGGTGAAAGAAGAAACAGGCATAAATATGTGAAAATAATCAAATTAAAAAAAATAATAAGTTTACTTGAATTTTTGAAAATCTTTTTAACATTAAGAAACCAAATCTTTAAAATGAAGATAATTCATGACTGAAATTTTAGTTAGTAAAAATTTAACTCAAAATGCTGAATAAAAATGCTATTTTAATAAATGTTTTATTTCCAATAGGTTAAAAGAGCAGAGATAAAACTTACTAGTTTCAGAAGCTTGTCTTCTAAGCCTTGATTTACTTTTTGTAGCTTTTTATGACTCTCAAACAATCTATAAAGTATAAACACCTTTAAATTACAAAAACAATTTCTTGTAATAATAAGTAGTATTTCAATTTACAATACTTTTTTTAAAAGATCCATTCTATCATGAAGTTTATGATATTTGACCCTAAACTTCATAATAGAATAGATCTTTCAAAAAGGCAATGTAAATTGAAATTATACAATTCGAATCCTAATATTAAAATCAAAAATCACTTATACATTTAAAAAAATAAAAAAAAATATATAAACAAAAATCTCAATTTTTAAAAATAAAGCATGTAAGATTATACTTACAAGGATTGGTAAATTCAGCTCAAAATGAGAATAGATAGCATAATTTTAGGAAATTCATCGATTAAAATATGAAAGACACATGAAATGATACAGAATGATTTACAGTATGAATTCATACTTTATATTATAAAATTATCAACATAAATAAAGAGTACAAAGCATGTTTAGAGACACTGGTGCACAAGTAAATTTTTAAAAATTTAATTTAATTTAATACTTTTTTTTGTTAATGGAAACAGTTTTCATAGTGTTGTATATTAGTGTGGAACAAAAATGGTATTAAAAATTTCTTAAGATTTTAGTTTGGTAATAGTGAGGAAAAGTTATCTTTTAGGTTCAAAAACAATATAATAAAATTTGGTCGCAATAATACATTAGCTTGGTGTTACAAAGCACTGCTTGTAATTTCTAAAAATAATTTTTTTGATGGAATTTTTTTAAAAAAGGGCCTTTAAACATTTTTCTTAGATTTTAACTTGGTAATAGTAGTGAAAACTAAGCTTTTTTTAAAAAGAATTTATTGTAAACTTTGATAAAATATTTTTACAAATTTTTAGTACATACAATGGTACAAAAGATGATTTTAAATACATATATATTATAATTGGAAAAAGTTATTAATTTAAAGTATAATAATAATAAAAAATATTTTTGAAGTCCAATTTTGAATTTTTTACTACAGTATCCTTAATGATTACAAATGCTACAGTTACAAAATGTTTGTTTCTATTTCATTGCCATATTAAACAGCTTTAAAAAAAATAAATTATGGCATTTGACATTTCAGTCAATTTTTGCTCTTCTGTATACTTGTCTTGCAATTGTATCGCCGATATTTTGAACCAATTTGGCCATCAGTCTCGTAGCACTTTCCATTGCCTGCATCTGGCAAATTATTCTTTCTAATGAAGAAATTAGAAATTGATTCTAATCTTTACTTTTAGTAGCTGTTCTATTCCTACCAACTCTACCCTATCTAATAGAAAATAAATTTTCTTTACATTCAAAAACATTTCTTTGTTTATTCAATACTTAAACATCTATTTCATCTGATCATTAAATACAGAAGTTTAAGCATTCAATTAAAATCAATTAAGAATTTATCATAACAAAAAATACCGCTATAAGCTATTTCAAAAATAGCAATTAAAATATTCTTTAAGTGTTTACTGGTAATTGTTCCTCAACAATTCTCATGTATATTTTTTGTGCTATTATTATCAATTTAAAATTTTTTAGAGCAATGCAGTATAACATGCCTCAAATTATGAAAAACTTGACTATTTTGGCTTTTATTGAATGATTTTCTTCAACACATTCTTTTTTGTTGGAAAAATTAACACTTATTTCTTGGCCAAACTCACAAAAACCTCAAGTTTATAAAATGTTGTATAAAAAATATGACATTTTCAACTGCTCCAGAGCCTGGACATTCAGTCATTTTAGGTTAATTTTCAATTTTGATACAGATTTGTTAAAAGCTTAATTTTGTCTAAATTAAAATCAGTTAATCTTTTTTTTTCTAAAAAAAAAAAAAAAAAAAAGATTTTGCTTAAAAATCTCATGGGAATAATAGTTTACAACTTTAAAGCAGATTTAAAATCAAAGCTGGCAGTATAGCAATCCTTTTAAAACCAATTCAGGGTTTTGCATTCATTGTTGTAGACCAGGCAAAAGAATGTTAATTCTATTATTTTGTACAAACCCTATGGGGGAAGAAATGATTTGGAGATGCTTCCTTGCAATTGGGAAAAGAAATTCTGCAAGTTTCAATCATTAAAGCTGGCTAACTAAGGACTGATCAATTCTTTACTTTAAATCTGATAATTTTGTGTACATCTGCATATGTCAGTTCTCGATACAAGAATTTTGATAATATATAATGAATGACAACATTAAAATAATCATGTTAAATATTTTTCATTGTATTTGCCTTAATTTAAAAATTAAATATAAATCAGAATTCAAATATAATATGAATCAATATGTACTTTTGCATAAAAATTAATAACACCAATTAAAATATTTGCAAATTGAATTTGAAATAATTTTAAAAATTAGTACCGAGACTAAAATTCAACTCTACTCTCTTTATAAGTAAGTGCTTGTCATTCATACTTGTTCAGTGACAAATGACTTAAAATTTATAAGCATGCAAGTTATACTAAAAGTTTGAAGGTTATTTTCTCAGAAATGGAGTGTTATCAATATGTTAAAAGCAGTGATATGTGATTAATGCACGAAATTTCACTTTGAACTGGACTTCCCCACCAGCATCTTCACTTTATGAGTGAAATTCAAGAAGTTATTATTTTAATTCTATTTCATAAATATAACTGCCTATGTGCATATTTATGCTACTACCAACAGTTTATTCAATAACCGGATATCAGTATTTGTGTAAAACTGAACTTTTTTTAAATAAACATTTCATCTTTCATCAAATATCAATTTATTGCTTCATTTTTTCATAAAAATGTAATTAGCTAATACCCACTACTGATAATTCAGGATCCACTCCTTAAAGAACTATTATCCTCCCACCCTCCTACAAATTATATCATTAATTTTCCACAACAAATAATAATCCTATTGTGTTGAATTGAAACCTTTTAAATTTTGCTTATAAGGCTCAAATGATTCTAAAAGTACATTTTTATCAATTAATGCAAAATCAGCAGCAGATCAGGAGTCTGCCACCTGCAGCTCTTTTGTTATAAATATTTGCTGTTGTTGCGGCTCTCCTGTTTTAATAATTTATTATCAAAACCCTTAAAAAATAATAAAAAATAGTTTTAAATACCTAATCGCTCAACAGCTTCTATTAACATATAGGTGTATCTGAAGAGCACTTTCGTGATTTAAAAAACAAAGCAGAAATTATGAAGAAAGAAAAAAAAGAAATATTTACCATTATTTACTTAAACAGTACAAAACAGAAAATGTCTTCAAATGTAATACATATTCAAGTGGAAGACAATAAATGGCTTCTGCCTTATTATTTTCAATAGATAAGTCTCGCAAAATAAAAAACATTGGCACCAGTTATCCTTTTTACCGATATATTTCGTCTCTAGGTCCAAAAGAAGAAATGCTCGGATTGCCACCATTCTCAGAGCAAACTTATGAAGAAGACATTGCTAATACAAAATGAAATTGATATACATAAAGTTTCTATAGCAACTGATGGAGCCAGAAGTATGATAGGAATACATAGAGAGGGTATATCAAATCTTGAGGGGAAAAAAAATTAACATTTCACAGCAAAATTCAGCAAGTGCTTTGTGCACAAACACTTTTGGTCAAAACAGTTGTGGTCACGGATTTGCAAATTAAGACTATTAACAACATCTTGGCAAATGTGTTCCACCATTGCTAGTTTAAAGATTTCCTTGAAAAAATAGATGGAAAACTGGCTACTTCTGCACAATAAATTAAGATGCTTTCCAGAGATAATGTGTTGCAACATTTTTCTTTGCACTTGGATGAAATGAAAAAATTTCTCAAGGAGAAAAACATTGAATATCAATTATATATTTATAAGCAAATACCATAATATGAAATCAATTTTTAGTGGCTCTTTAAAACCTGGGAAATTTCATAAATTGTTGCTTTTGACACTTCCATTTCAATAGATTGTCAACCTCTGCTGTGGGCCACTTTTTTTAATAACACAAATTGAGCAAATGCTTAACAGTTTGTGTTCTCACTCTTCAGCAGATTCTCACTGACACTGTTTTGCATTACCTTGTAGAGGGAGCAAGTGGGATATTATTTCCAGTAATGCTGCTGAAAAATATACTACAGCAAAAGAAAGATTACTGAACACTTTAAAAAAACGTGAAACAAAACACATTAAATGATTGATCATTGGCCTGGAATTAGGTGATTTGATGCCCAGCCAACTTCAATGCAAAATGAAGTTCCAAGGAGAACCGGACATTACAGAAGTAGTCTTATAAAAACAGCGGTTAAAAAAAATGATTGAAGCAGTAAAAAACATTGTGATCATGAGTGATGAATTCCTGGATGAACTCGCAACAATGACTGACAAGATTGCTGAGATGCCACCTAGAGGAGAACAGTTAATTGTTAGAACAGTTAGTAGAGAAGAATTCATCAGATGTACAGAAATTTCTGGAAAAAATAACTTTGCTCAAAAACCAAATTGGCAGCATCAGAATGGAGCAGCGATTGCAGTCCCTGCTTTGGAGAAATCAGAGCAGAAATGGATCAATGTGGCATTATGAATCAAATGGCAAATTCTGTTACTTCCATTTTAAGTTTGGGAAAAAGTGCCCAAACTTAAAAACTTAAACGTGAAAAGTATGTTCAACCGTGTAGCAGGAATGAGGCTGGAAACCACCCCCAGCAATAACCAGCAACCTACTGCTGAAATTTTACTCAAGACACAAATCCCGTCTATTTGTCAAAGACAAAAAAATGGGCTGCTAGTTCCCTAGTGGATAGTGGGGTCGATTTATCCATTATTCCCTTTTTAAAAGTTGAGTCCATAGTTTCCAATTATAAATTTTATTCTGCCAATGGAACCGAGATACCAACATATGGCATTAAGATGTTAACCCTAGATTTAGGTTTAAGGGAGCTATTTAAATGTAATTGCAAAAATATCTATATTATAATTGCAAAAATATCTATATTAT
>JAPMOQ010026581.1:1347402-1368506 GCA_026543055.1 Argiope trifasciata | reverse complement strand
TAATTGCAAAAATATCTATATTATAATTGCAAAAATATCTATATTATAGGTACAGATTTTTTTTAAACAAATTCCAACTGTTAATTGATTTACATAACCAAAAATTAATTGATGGTACGACAAACCTTTCATCAAAATTGGAAGTTACTGCCATTCAAGAAAATTTTGATTTAAGCAACAATAATAAGACATTAAAAAAATGGTGTACTGCTGTTAACAATGTATGTTTTAATTTAAAAATAAGTTATGAGTAAATACTTAGATACTAAACTTTATACACTATGAGAAACTATATTACCAAATTTATCATTTAAGGTACATTTAACAAAGGAACGAAAAAAAAAAGTCTGCTGAAGTTGTTTATCAAGATAATTTAAAATTGCAGTCATTTTCTGAAACAGTAGAGAAGCCAAATGGAAGAAGATTCCATTAAAAAAAATTGCAGCAAGTGTGTGAAGCATATTGAAAAGTATTTTCTTAAAATTGCTACTTAAAGCATTCATTTATGCAAACAAAGGGAAAAACCCATATATATGCGAAATGTGTGGAAAAGGATTTTCTTTAAATGTGCATTTAATGGAGCATTTACGAGCACACACTAATGAAACACTGTATACACTTGAAACCAAGCTATTTTCTCGAGAGTGCACTTTGAAGAATCATTTATTTACTCATACAACAGAAAAGCCCCCCCCCCCCCATACATGTCAAACATGTAGTAGAAAGTTTTCAATAGAATTTTATTTAAAAAGGCATTTACTTACTCATAGAATGGGAAAAACCATATGCTTGTGATATTTCTGGCAAAATTTTTTCTCAAAGTTCTAGTGTAAAAGCACATTTGTTGATTCATTCAAAGACTAGAGTTTACGAATGTGAATTATGTGGCAAAACATTTTCTCATCTTTACTTATACATACAAATAGTAAGCCTTTGTGGATGTGAAATTTGTGGTAAAAAATTTTCTAGACTTCATCATTTAAAAACTTGTTTACTTACACATAAAATGAACTAATACATGTGAAATATGTGATAAAGGTTTCTCCCCAAATCAGTATTTAAAAAAACATCTCACACATACAAAAGAGGAAGTCCTATAAATGTAAAGAATCTACTGATTTACTGAAAACAATAAATTGATGATGAATTCCGTTATTATAAAGGAAAAACAAACAAATAAAAAATGTGTAGGCCACATTAGAAGCAACAGTCAATACAACATCAATATATTTTCGTCTCACCTCAGACTCATAGGAGTAGGAGTATTGTAATGGAAACTTTATAAGCCAGATAACAACCTCAAGGCTGAGTGATCAGTTTAATATTGTGGTCATGTTATCTGGCTACAAATCCTAAGATTGTGAGTTCGATCCCAGCTATCACCAATAGCCACAGCTTTTTAATTTACTTCCAGCTTAAATTTGTTTCTTAACAATTTTTCATTGTATTTAATCCACCAACCAGTCATTCTGAACTTCTATTTCATGGTTTGAAAGTTGTCCTCAATATCAAAATGATACATATTTTGCAGTTTATATAGCTGCCTAACCAAATACCCTTTAATTTTTACATATAAATGGAAAGAAAAAAACTTTTTAATCAAGTCCATTTTCTACTAAAAAAAGGTCTAAGGTAGAAACTGAGGGGAAGAAAAAATAATAACAGTGCTTATGCTTATAAATTGATTTCTCAATACAGTTAATATAATCAATTTTTCTTAGGAAGTAGAAAACAAATTCTTTGTTTACAAAAAGCAGCAGCTATCATATAAGTTGATCTTAATGCATTCAATGACAACTTCTTTAAAATTATAAAACTATCACTAATAAGTAAACTCCTTTGATCAGATATTAGTTTCAGCTACTGAATGAGAATATTTTACTACAGAAGAAGAACAATTTTAAATTTCTTCTCTAAACAATAACAATTTTAATCAAGCTTAATGCTGGCAAATCATTATCTTATAAAAGAATTCAATAAAAAATTCAAATTCTTTAATTAGGCTATTAAAAATACATCAAACGTGATAAAAATTTTAAGAATGTTATAAAAATAAACAATTGCAAAAAGATATCTGAATAACAACAACAAAAAAAAAAAAGAAAGAAAGAAAGAAAAGAAAAATAACAAAATAATGACCAAATGAAAACAAGGAAATATTATGTACCTCTCATATTTATCTTTACATATTAAAAGTTCTTGTTGCAGATGTTCCCACTCCCCATTGGGATATTGTTCAGCATGATTAAGAACACTTGTTTCCATTTGTAAAATATGGTATTCTCTTTCAACTAGCTGCCTTTTAAGGGATTCAATCTCCTGATGTAAATGCAATCTGAAATAATAAATGACAAATAAGTAAACAAATAAAAAAGATTTTATAAGTTTATAACTATTTTAAACAAAAAGGCAACTTATTGTTTTCAAGGTGCTAGAAGTATTAGAAATTTGGGGTCTAATAAGAATCACAAAATTTTAAAAAATATATTTGTATAATAATAAATTGAATTTTAAAAAATTGTTAAGCACCATCAATTTTATTATCAGAATTATCATTGTAAGAAATATCCCTGATATTTGAAAATAAGCTAAAATGTTCCTTATTTTCATATTTATTACAACTTGATTTCATAGCAATTTTTTTCATTATTTGAGCAATTCCTTTAAAATATATATGCTTGTCATTTAGATTTTATTTTAATTCATTAAGATTCAATTTAGATTAAGGCATCTGGTCTTCATTTTGTAGTGAGTGATAAAAAAACTGATAATATTTGAATATTACAGATCTATTTTCATAAATTAAATATTCCAATGGAATGTTTAATTTTTACAATTCTTTAAGTATATTTATACTAAAATATCAAAAGTGTTGCTACACTTCTCAGTAAAAATAAGTTGGAATTTAATTATTCCTTAAACAGATTAAATTTTAAATATTAAAACCAGTTTTGATAAATAGACATTAAGTAAAATAAATTTTAAGAACAATATAATAATTTTAAACAATAATAAATCAATTTTTATTTTTTGATTACTTTTTTCTAAACATTTATACAAAAAGTATACTTGGTTATGAACCACAAGTTCCTAGTTAAATTTAATATTTATATTAAATTAATAAATGTAATTTACAAAAATCAGCAAATTTGATTTTTCTCCGATAAAAAATTTAATTTTTTAATAAACAGAAAAAATATTTTTCTTGTAATGAAAGATAAACAATTATTGACAAATTTTTTTTTAAAGCTTAAAAACTATCATACATAATATATAAAAATTCAAAGAAAAAAAACAATAGATCACAGGAAACTTACGTGTCAGCACCCATTTGTATATCACACGTATTTGGCCAAGTTCTAGAAATATAAGTTCATATTCAATAATGATGCATAAAAAAAAAATATTTGTACTTGATTTCTTTCACTTATTAACATGAAAATTAAAAAAGTGGGTTTTTTTTAATTACTTTTTTGGAAAATGATTAACCACTTTGCATCAAATGATGCGTCAGAGACACGCATCAAACTATTGAATTTTTATTCTGCAATTAATTTAAAAGTATCAAATGACTTAAAATGAAAAAAGTCACTTGAAATGTATTATTATTAAAGGAATTAAATTAAAAGCCAATATTTTAACTAGGAAGCCATAAAATTCTTCATTTAATTAGGAAGTTAATTCGCATATCAAGTGGTTTAATATCCTGTTCTGATATCTTTTATTTCATAATTTTATCATTTTTTTTATTTCCATAAAAATTCCTAATGCATGAATGAATATAAGGATTCTTTCACAAGAAAAAAGGTATATTATGCTTGTCATTCTTATTACAAAAAAAAAAAAAAAAAATCAATAAAATGGTTTCACAATATTTATGTCAAATTAATTTACAGCATCTAAGATTGAAAATAAACTCCTTCATTCTGAAAGAAACTAGATTCAATACAAAATGTTAAAATTTAAATTTTTTACTGGGGGGGGGGGTTAATTCATGCAAAAAATTGTTACTAACATTGTCTTTATTATTAGAAACGATCCCACATATTTTTATAAAACCTTGCAGTTTTCTACAGGTGTTAAAAAGAAATTTGATTTTGTGGGCAATATTTTATTAAAAAAACACATAAAATTTTGCCCACATAAAAAACATTTATTAAGTACTCACCTAACAGAAGTTAAACATTTCTTGCATGCACAGCCACATTCCTTAAAAAGAAGAAAAATGCATGAAATATTTCTAAAATGAATCTTTAAATGATGTAACAAAAGTGAAAACACTGAATATAAAAAATAAAAAGAGGGGCATGAAACTTACTGGACAAGTCAATTTTTCAGTTGTCATTTTGTTTCAATGGAAAAAGTTACCTATAAATTTAATTAAAAGATATAGTTAAATAAATGGAAAAAATGTTTCACCTACAAAATAGAATTTTTATAAAACTGTTTAACAAAGAATTCATTATAACATTAAACAGTGCAATTTGCACCAGAAAGCGAATTATAATATTAACTGGCTATTATTTATGGAATTTAATTAAAGGAGACAAATATACAAACAAATAAAATAATTTTTGGCAAAAGAATATGATCCTACAAAATTAATGCAGTTATACTTTTTCCAACACATGTAAAAATATTTGGCCATTAAACGCAAAATAATCTCATACAATTACTTACTTTTCAAATATTCTCGATTGTTTGACAAAAATTAAGAGTTCACTATTTTAAGCTCATTTTTTAAGAATGTTAGGAATGTCGCTCATAGACCTATATAATTATTATTCAAAAGGAAAATTTAAATTGTGTAAATATAAGAGAGCACCGTAATTTCATTGAAAGTTTTTTTTACACGTAATCGTAAATCTTCTACTGATGTACTGGTAATTTACATCCGTCAGCAAGCAATTTCGCACTACATACAAAAACCAAAAACTTATTTATCCTGCTGCCAAATGTAATAAGATCAATATGTATGTAAACAAATAGTAGTTGCGATAGATATAAATAGAAGTTGGGAAAAAATAAGTATAAGAATTAAAACTGATAAGCATTAAAAACTAAAATAATTGATAAAAGATAATAAAATGATTGCTTAAAATAGTCAAAAGCAGTGAAACGCAGAAATGTTTAAACGAGAAACTAACATACAGTTCATTAATTGTAATTTTCACATTAGGAAATAAATATCTGGCATCAAACGCATTAGTTTAGTCTGCTTTTACAGTTACATATTTGAATATTTACGTTTTATTAGAAAAACACGCTTGTTCTGGGAATTGTTATTCTTATGTCAATCTATTTCAACTCGTTTTTATGCATTTTTATTGCTTTGATAGTAACATTTTATCAGGAAGATCTTTCACGTTTATGTAACTTAAAGTTTTCAAATCGAAGTCGGGGTATTTTAAAATATCATTCGTTAATTTCATCGCTTGATTTTAGTATTTGCTTTCCAAATCTTTTTTTTTTTTTTAGTGTCATTATCTAATATTTTGAAATATATGTTTCACATTAAAAAATATGCTCTTTAATTCTTAGTTTTTCTTAAAATATAATTGACAAATAATAAAAAAAGAAAAGAAATATCAATATATGTAACTTTTACATATATATATGCTTCATTTTACTATACCATTTTAAAATTTAGTGTAAAGAAGATTTATGAAAAAAATTTGAACTCCTTATTTTCATTGAGTTTATTTTTTCTATTTAAATTTTCTCATTTATTTTAACTATATATCAAAATTATTAAAATGAGTTTCTACACATAATTCTCAACAATAGGGATTTTTTTCTCATTACCATTCAGATTCTGAAATTCAGGAGTGTTACACCGTTGTGGGTTAAAATGTGCTTTAGGTCCCCCCCTTGGCGCATTTTCAAAAAGTCGCCAACTGACACTTTTTTGCGTAGTGTCTCTCAGAGCATTCACCTCCGCGTGACAACGCGTAAAAACGCGCCAGTTGGCAACTTTTTGAAAATGCGCCAAGGGGGGGGACTTAAAGCACATTTTAACCCAGTTGTTATTTAGTTTTAAAATAAATTTTGTTTCCAATTATATTAAATATAGAATCAGTTGTGTTGCAACAATATGCCAAATATGAATTTTTTTGATTTACCATATGTTATTACTAATCATTTAGTGTTAAAAAAAGGAAAATTAGATACCAAAACTTGTCATGCTAGAAAAAAAAAATTCTTGACAAATCCATCAAAACTCTCTAAACTAATTTAAAAATTAAGATGAATGGCATCTTTAAAAAAGTAAATTGGGCATCACTTGCAGCCATGTACCCAATTCTTCTATGTAATCCTTTTGGTTTAATCGCATGTCTTTGGCTAAATTTTGCCTAAACCATGCGTTATTATCAATTTTCAGCCTCATGTCACTGATAAAAATAGTCAAATGACTTGATATTTTTCATGATTAATCCCCGTCAAGCCATTAAATGCATAAATATCTGACAGTGGTGAAAAATCTGTATCGTATTCTGGTACTTTTCCATTGTCTGAGTGCAAATGTTGCTGATATGAACCATTGTAAGCTAAGTCATCAAGCAAACCCAAAGACAATATGAATGAAATTTGGTGGAATTGTACATTATTTGACAATTTTTGCTACACCCAGCTAATAGAAAAGTACTCATATTCTTTAGCTCTAATGTGTATTTGTAGCATATTAATTATGAATTATTTTATAAAATGCAGTTGAATATGTATAAATACATCACTATTGTATAATCAGATTGCTACTAGGAATAGATTATTAATTTTAATAATTATAAAAATCTTGATTTGAGTTAAATCAACAATAAGCCATATATCTCTAATATAGAAAAAATGTGCTATCTTTTGAATCGCTTTAAAAAATTAATTTTATTATCAATATCTCTTAGATTTGTTATTTTCTGTCTTTTTAAAGCTTCATATTAACTGTAGAAAATTTTGCTTGTAGATAAAAATTTGATTATCAAATATGACATCTGTATAAAGCAGATATATTCATTGCATAAAATAATATGTCTCTTTCTGTTTTTATGTATTCATTGCAGAAAGAACAGTTCTGGCCATTGGTATTTTATCAGCACAAAAACATTTTGAATTGAGACAAGCAGCAAGATCATCATGGTTGCGAAATTATTCATCTAGAAATAGTGATGTTAGAGCTTGGTTTATTGTTGGAAATAATTCTTGTAAAATACCTCCTGAATATAGGCTTAATGAATATGATTGCAAAAAATGGGAAGTGGATATTTCAGGTATTCATTGGTTTTAATTTCTGCATTTAGTTGATTTATAGTTCTTGTTTTGAGAAACATTTGAAATTTGTTATCTAGGGTGGCTGTTTAAAATTATTGAAAAATAAAAGGTGTTCTAACTATAACTTGAACATTCAAAAATGAATTAAAAATTAAAAAACAAATTGCATTGATGATTTTATATTCCAGAAAATTATATTTTTTATATATAAATATAGCGTGAACTAAATGATGCTGTGCTCATGTTTTACAACATTCTTGTTTCAAAATGACTTCAGAGCTTAAATTTTGTATAATTTGCAATCAAAGCCCACATTCAGGCTTCATAATTTATTAAGAATATATTATGATAAGAAGCATATTGCTTATACCAAAATCTAACAGAATCTTCAAGGATGTTAAATAAATTCAATGAACTTTATCATAATCCTCATAAATCATTTCTCTGCAAGGCCCAGAATTACAATTGCTAATATCAACTTGCATGATATTGCATTATATATTGTTATTTAATGCATATATTCAATTATAGCATGAGTTAAAGCCCGATGATTAACCTCAAAATTGAAAATTGCAGAAGAAATCTTACGAAAAGAAGGAGAAGAAAAGGAGGGGGGGATAGAATGTGTAACTGGATGTTAATTTTTTCTTTTTCAATTCATAAGTGTGTTCTTTTTAATGATGTGTTTGACTTTTTAGTTTAAATAAAAATTTTCAAATCCTTACAATTTTTATTTTGCAATATAATTTTCATCAAATTATGTTTATGTATTCACAATTTTCATAATTAATAAAGTTTATTTTTAGCTGTAGATTAGTTTGTCTATCATTTGAACTGTCTATATGTAGGTACAAATTAGGTGTTACCAAGCTTTAAAGATTTATTGAAATTTAAAGGTTTTCAAATATTTTATACCTTTCATGCCATCGTAAAATAATATAAGCCATAATATATATAATTATTTCATGCCATCATAAAATTCAGTGCCATCTTCTAAATAAGCTTTAAAGAAGGAGGCATTTTAAAAATTAGTCCGTTATTGACAAAATAAGATATTATGATATGTATATATAATGAAATGCTATGGCAGCGTCTTCTATTGAAGTGACTTTAATATATTTTAATTATTTTATTTCAAGGAAAAGCACAGATAATTTTATACAAATGCAAACAAGCAAGGTTAATTAAAATTGCTCTTTGGAAAAGTTCTGATTTCATTATGTTAAGAAAAATTCTGTACAATTTATTATTTCAATAAATAAATAATAAAATAATGATTGACCTAGACCTATATTGCAATATATATAGACTGTATAGACGAGACCTATATAGATTGACCTATATTGCAATGATGAAGTTCAGTTCTTGCCCAGTCCTAGTTTGTAGTTTATTTAATAAAATTATAAATATTTAATTAATCATTTGTTATTTGGTTTGTAAAATTGTTCATATATCTGTTATATTAAACAGAAATATTGCTCTATATGTTTATTTTATGTGGAAAAAAATCTCTGAATTGAAAATAAGATATATAATAGTTAAATAAAAAAGTAACAAGTATTATTTTATTTCCGGTTATTTAATACAGTTGAATATTTTAGGTCTACAAGAAAATTTTTTCACTGGAAATGAAGTACAAATTGATAACTGCTCTTCAAATTTTGAAAAATGCTTTTATGGAGGGTTTAGTTTTCAGGTATTGCATCTTAAAATAGCTTATGAAGGAATGTGATAAAAGAAAAAAAATTTCCATTGTTTGCGTTAGTAACCTGATTTAAAAAAAAAAAAAATGTAATTCAGAGTTAAACACGTCTTTAAAACGAATGATTTTTATATTCTTTGAATTTACAAGAATTAGAAATGGTTGTGCAAATTATAAATAAAATTCATATTATTTCATTAATAAATATTATTAGATAATGTAATTTAAAAAAATTATTACTGGTGAACTATTTCATCTAGTCTGTAAATACTTAACAGAAGGAATACAGTAAAAGCTGTTTATTCGCGGGGTATGTGTTCCATGAATATGTCGCGAATACAGAAACCCGTGTATACGGAATGGTCATTTATATGGGATTATAGGGGATACGTTCCTAGATGACAAAATAAAAACTATATATTTATATATATACAAATCCATTTAATTGAAGTTTTTGAACATTTTGATTAATTATCTTAAGGCTTAGGCAATGGTTTGAAGAATTTTGCAATTTTCTCTTGCTTGGCAGTTTTTAGAAGCTCCTCGTCCTATTCCATTCGCGATTTTGGCTATGTTTGCAGTCAAAGTTTAAACTTGCACAGATTCTGCGTCATTTTCCGCAGTCAGAGCAGGCCACAGTTTTTTCCAGCATGACTTCAATGTGTGTGGCTTCAGTTCTTCCAATGATTCTTTTACGTTTACAATGCATTTTGCTATGTCAAATTTCTTCTAGCATTCAAAAACATTCATATCAGGATTACATTCCATATTATCCAATATAATTTTGATTGCTCTTCTAGCATAATAGAGCTTAAAGCCTTGGATTTTTCCTTGGTCAAAATGTTGAAACAAAGCCGTCGTGTTGGGAGGTAAAAATATCACTTTTATATTCGGATGCATAGTTTCAAGTTCGCTAGGATGAGCTGGTGCATTGTCCAAAATTAGAAGTGCTTTAAAGTCTAAATTCTGTTTTTTTTAAAGATAAGTTTCAACTTCAGGAACAAGACAATTCTGGAACCAGTCACAAAAAATAGCACCTGTAACCCACACTTTCTTATTTGGCACACTGGCAGGTTGAATAAAGAAACCGCGAATAAAGAAATTTTTATCCGTGAATATAGGAATTGGGTCGCATTTTTTTAACCCGCCAATAGTGAAAACGCGAATGAAGGAAGCATGAATAAGGAGCTTTTGCTGTATAGATGAAATATATAAATTTTTTATTCTACAATGCACAAACCTTTCTGTTATTTCTTTGAAGTGAAAATTTTATTGAAATTCTTTCTACTTTAGTTTCAAATTATTTTCAATTTAATGTTTTTTTTTTGTTTTTTTGCTAAAGAAGTAGCTACAAAAAATATTTATGCATGCAATATTCAATAAAATTTGGTTGCTTTTATGTGCATGTAATCACTTTATTAAATTTAATTTTTGTGTGCATTTGTTATAATAGCTTTTGAAAACATTATGATTTGCATAGTTTTACACATTATATGAAATTAATTGTAGATAGATTTTATGGAAATATTTGTAAATTTTAGGTGAACTATCCTGTTGTTGTAACTCAGTTAGGGATATTATCTTCTCTTCTACCACAAAATATTGAAACAAAGGTAGCTATTATGGATGCACAAAACAAGGTAACTAAAATATATTTATTATTTCTAGAATCATTTGTAATTTTCTCAGTTAAAATACATTATAGAAAAATTAATTTTATATATTGCTTTAGGAAATAATTGTGCAAACTTCAGTTTTGTTGAATGAATCTATTGCTTTGCACAGATACTTGTATGCTGATGTTGATCCGATTTTACTCCCAAAAGTAAGACAAATTCTTGTTTATTGTATATTTTTCTAAAAGTTTAATTACAAATAGTAGTACCACATCTGTAGTCAGTGACTTTTCTTACTCTGAAATATTTTAAAACAAATTATATTTCAAAAAGCTGTTTTTGAAATTAACATGGAAAAATGCATGTTTTTATATTAATTTCATTGTAATTATCAAACGAAATGAAGAAATAAACATTATTTCTATTTAATAAATTTCTGTATAATGTAATTGTACTTTGTAAGCTACTTTGACCTTTTGAGTTTCTCTCCTATTTGAAGTGCTATAAAAAAGAAGAAAATGTGCTATTATGAAATCTTTCATTACTTTTTTTTACTATTTTAGTTTTTACTATCCAACAAATCAGAAATTCCTAATGACTTGATTTCTTTATTTTTGACAAATTTTTATTTTATTGTCTGACAATAAAACTGTTATTTTTAACTATATTAATTAATTTATTGCATATATGAACCTTTTTAATGGAGACAGTCCCATAACTTTATGTAGTATTAAAAAACATAAGTAACCAGTTTAGCTATCTCCTAAATTTTGCAATATTGTAGTTCACTTTATTTTTCTTATAAACTGAAGATATATTAAATAATCCCTTTTTCTTCTGTAGCTGTTAGAAAGGGAAGCAAATCATTCAGTTAAATATTTGATGAAATAATGAAAACAATTTGGATTTTAGAGCAAATATATTATTTATTATTTGAAAGCAGGCTTTTTTTTTTTCAATTGTCAAATTTCAGTAAGTATTTGTACCATTATTACATTTGTATTAATAAAAGGAATTTTTTTTAGAAGTAATGTAAAATTTTTGTGAAATAGCATTTATAGAAGTTATTGTAATAAATGCCAAAATTCAGCTTAATTTTTTTTTATTGAAATTGTAATAGAATTTTCAAAAATTCACTGTGTTGCACTTTCTTACCTCCCCCCATGATATGCATATGTCAAATTTAGTAGCTGCAGGTCAATCCATTTGTATTGTAGAGTACCATTACATGCAAACACATGTTTTATTTTTTATCATTAGCATATATAAGTAGATTAAAAATGTAATTTGTAAACATCTGATAAATTTTGCAATCCATTCTTTAAAAATTTCTGTCATAACACATTCTTTTTTGGGTTTTTGAATATGTTTATAAATTTAATTCTAGAAATTCAGTCTTTATTAGTAATGAAGAGGAATATATGTGTGTTGGTGCTCTACAGATCACTCTGTTAAATCTACAGCTATCAAATTTGGTGCCCGTATACCTTGGAATGTGATTTTTACCTCAGAGAAAATTTTTTATATCAGAATTTTAATTAATTGAAAAATAAGCTAAATTATAGTATTTTCTATTATTACTCTTTAAAATATCTAAAAAAATAAAATTAACACCAAAAATAAATAAATGTCTTACATTTCAAAATATAAATAAATGTCTTTTCAATTCTTAAAATGTAATAGTTGTGTAAATTTTTGCAAATTATTTATTTATTCCTTTATTTCCTTTAAAATATTATTATATCCGAGGAGGAGCTCAAGGAGTATTTTAATTTTTCTGCCTGATTTTCAACAAATATTGTTACCCTGAATTTCAAATCATTTTAATTGTTTCATCAAATATTTGATCACATGTTATTCAATCAAAACTAAAACAAAAGAAATCTATTTGTGTCATTTACAAGACATTTTTTAAATAAAATATTGCAAAATTTAGAAATAGATAAACTAAATAATTATGTTTTCAATAGCGCTATGATGTTATGCCTCTAATATACAATAAACAGAGCTTTTTACCTCTTTTTTCAAAGCACAGGAACATGAACAGTTTTATGAAAATAGTTAAAACATGAACAGTTTTTAGAGAATATGCTTAAAACAATTAAAAACAAAAAATTGGGATTTGAATCAATAGATTAGAGAAAATTTTAGAATAAAGTTTTATCTGCTAATTTAAGATAAAAATTCGAACAATAATTAGTTCCATTAGGGATATTGTTACACACATACATTAAGATTTCTTTATTGGATGCTCTTATTCAAATATGTAACATATAAATCCATTCAAATTTCAAAAAGAGCAAAAATGTTCTATTGCTAGCCTTTCCACCTCCTCTAATGATTAATTTCTGAAGGTTTGCATTTTTAATATTAATGGATACTAATTTTGACTCCTATTAAGTTTAATTTGCATAAATCTATTAGCCATTTCAAATCATTCATTGTTTCTTAGTTAATAAATAAGAATGTTTATTGAACAGAGATGTAACTTTCTTACTTTATTGATATGAAACTAAGAAAATGTATCCGAATTTGCATAGAATCTTTTTTATCATATCTTATACACTTGATTCTCTTACTTTGAGCAGATATATTTTTACTTTTTTTCATTAATTGCAGATGTATTTTTCAAATGTTCAAGATTCACTTTTATATGTCAGAAACAATGTTTGCATACTGAATTGAAGAATTGATTGAGTTTCTTAAATGCATAGAACTATTAAAATGAAAGAATATTATCTACAATTTTATATTTAAGATGCGTTTCTTTTAATCTGGGGATAAGAGCTAAAATATACTATTTTATTAAATTCAATTAATTTATTCTATCTATGGAATTTGGGTATTAAAGACCTCCTTATCAAATGTACATATTAGTTTCTTAAAAAATATTGAGCATATCCAAATACAAGTGTAGTGGAGAAAGTAAGAAATGTTCTGTATTATATTCACAGTTAGCCTGAAGTTTAACTAAAAATCATAATGCAGTTAACATTGTAAAATTAATAAAATTAAAATTACACAGTCAAACAAGCAATGAATGTGTCAAAAAGAATTTTTTAAATCTGTTATGCATTCTGTTGTATCTGCTGGTAATTGCACCCTAGTCACTTACCCTGCTTACTCATCTTAATTATGCTGCTGTGAAGAAGCATTAAATTACCTTCAAAGCTCATGAGTATAAACTATTTCATTCTGGCCAAGCTTTGATCAGCTGTTAATTTTTCTCAACCTGAAAAGTTTCCAAAAATCAATCAATCCTATTGTGCAAATTATATTAAAAACTCAAGTTTTTCTACTATGGTTTGTAATTCCAAATTAAACTGACAATTCTTAAACATTTATATTATAATACATGCAAAATTAAATCTTTTGAAATTGAAGAAATATTCTGAATAACATTTAATTGTTAAAGTTTAAATAATTTCAGTGTTTAAATAAACCAGTTTTTTTAATTATAGCATTATGAAGGACTTATTTTGATTGAAGGTTATTTAAAAGAAAAATCATGTTTAGATGTCACTTGGAATGATGGTGGAGGAATTATTACTTTCAATAGAGTATGTATAGCTTTCATTTTCTGATAAAGATATGTAATTTGATTTTCTTAATTCAATTTCACATGCTTTCATTGAAAAAGATTTTGTATTTTAAGAAGCTTTTATCTTATTTCACATGTTTAATTATTTAAATTTGTCATGAATATTCAAAATTCTTATAAATTTATATTGAATTTTTTATTATTATTTCTGCATTAAAATTTTTATTTTATTTCCAAATATTCTGTTATTTCATTTCATATAGATTTTTGCACTCAGATATATCTGATATTATTCCTGTTATAGTTTTATTCATTTAACATAAAGAAATTTTTATTAAAAATATTAAACTTTTTAAAAAATTATTTATTAAAAATATCAAAGTTTTTATGGGATTTATCAAGTATTAGCTATAAAACATTTCAAATTAGTAGAGTTAGATTGCAGAAATTTTTTTGCTGCAGCTATGTAATTATTATAATTTTTTAAACATCTTTTTGTCTAAAAGTTATGAATTGTAAACAAAGAAATAAAATACAAATTTTGAAATTTGTTGTTTTAAAAAAAATTAATAACAAAAACAAAAATTTCTACAGAATCTTAAAAGTTTGCCTTTTTCTTTCTTTCCATAAGTCTGTTTATTTTAATGTACTGGGATTTACAGCATGTTATACAAATTTTTTTTTCATTTCTTCTGAAGAATGCAAATCATATAATATTTGAATTTTTTCAGATAATTCATGTATATAATTAATAAATCACTCATTAGCTTCTTGAAATAACATTTTTTATTCTTAAAATATTTTTATAGGAAACACAAGAATCAAATTATCTATAAGAATTTAATTAATTGAACAACCAGTATTCTTAAAAATCCAGCTGCCTAGCTTAAAATATCTGGCTAATAATTATAAAAGCACATGTTGAATAGAAATTATAATGCTTGATATGGACTTTCCTTAAATTTAACTGCTATATACTTGTTAAATAGATAGGCTACAACATATTCTGAATTTTTTTATTTTACTTCTTACTTTCGACTTGGGTTTTTTTTTCTCCCTGCTTCTGTTTTGTTGAAGGCATGCAAATTCTAAATATTATAAAACACTTTCAAATATCATTTAAAATATAAAAATTAAAAACAAACAAACTATTTTACTTATTTTTTAGTGGCATAAATTTGTGAATATTTTCAGTAATTATCTTTAAAAAACATCGATATTGACGAATTTAATTTTTGTTTTAGGTTTATTTAACCTCAGAACATTTAGATAGCAAAGTATTTTTTTCCAAAACAAGAGCAGCACCAAGTATTAAATTTTTTGTTCCAGGTATGAAATAGAATTTTTTTTTTTAATTTTCAAAATGAATTTCCTTATTTTAATGCATACAGACTGCATGTTGATGAGGTTTTTTTTAAACTTTATTTAAAAAGAATTCTGAAGCTTAGAATTCAGAACAATTAATATCATATAGAAAAAAAATGATAGAAAAATTATAATTATTTAGTAAAAGTTAGTTTTTCAGAATAAATTTTGTTAGAATATGCATCATCTCTAATTTTTCTTTTTTAAAATACTTATTTTATAATATTGATGAGAGTACAAATTAAGCGTTTGTATTTGAGTACATTTACATTATTTTTTTATGTTCAGGTGACATGCAAAATGCAGAAATTAAATTATTTGGAAGTTATTCTTAATTTTTTAGGTTTAATATTTATAAATTTGCTTATTATGTAATATATTGCTTTTTGTATACAGAGACAAATATATAAATTTTTCATTGTGATTCATATTCCAGTGACAATAAATTGTTTTTTAAAATACAGGGAGAATCAAAATAATAATAAAAATAAAAAGGATTATGCCAAGTATTTTATATTAGATGTACAACTAAAATTTAATCCCAAAAATATGGTTTAATGCATCAGAGAAATCATATTGTATTAAGTTTTATTTCATTTTTTGTAAAAATTATTAGTTCAATCATTCCTTTGTGTAGTATTCTTTAAGCAATTTTGTGTATAATTACAAATTTCTCTAACTGAAATTTAGCATTAAATTATATATTTTTAAGAATTTGAAGAATTAAATGTTATTTTTTTATTTCAAATACTAGAAATAGAAAAACTAAAAAGAATAATACTCGAGGAGGAATTAATTACAAAGCAATGGTCCCTACAGTTAGAAGAATTAAATAAAAGATTAAGAACAGAAATAGCTGAAAACGAAGATATCCTCATTGTGAATATTACAGATACATATAGAAGTTTACCAGCAAAATTACTTAAATTCTATCAATGGTGAGATTTTCTTTTGTTTCTGAAGTAAATATTACTGTTAAAAATTTTAATTTGTTTTTGTCAATTAAATGATTTTTGTATCCTGTAGCAAATTGCATAATGTATTTTCTCTGGTCTATCAGTAGTTAAAAATGGTCCATCTGTAGTTTAAAAGGCCATTCTGTTGTTGTGATAATTCTACTTCTAGGAATGGGAGAAATTTAAAATTTGATCTCTCTCTCTTTTTTAATTCTAAGATAATGACTGCATATAATTTTATTATTTATAAATTTAGATGTATGTTACTTGAATGGCTAAATTATAGAACAGCCTTTAAAATCTTTGGCAAATGAAGCTAGTTTTTCATTCAACTAACTGTTGAACCCATAGCTTCACTGCATCTCTTTATTCTAGATATTTGTAAAAATCAAGCAAAACATATATTTCTAAGTTGTACTATTTTTTCATATTCAAATTATAAAAAGTTTTTAATTTCAAACATCTATTTAATTATTGCTATAAAGTATTCAGACAGAAAAAACATTTTTAATGTTGCTGTTTTTATTTATACATATGAAGATTTGAAAACTCACTCAAGACTTTGGCTATATAACATTTAATGTAAGAAAAACATAAGTTTCTATGTTCATAATGACATTTTTAAAGAGTTAAAAAATGTACAGTGTCAGGAAAACACAATTGAAATATTTACTAATTCTTTTTTCTCATGGTTTATACTATTGAAATCTTTTTTTAGCAGTAAATCTCCCTCATACCAAGAAATCAAAGTTAGTATATGTCAAAACCTTTCAGTGATCTAAGAAGAATTGGTAGATGGCACTTATTAAAAATATTTTGGAGAAAAGTTTAGAATTGAGTGGTTACTAAGACCAAGCCTTGTTCTAGTTTCAAGTTCTTCTTGTATGGGTTGGATACTTCAGATGAAAGAGAATATCGACAGTGGCATTTTCTTGCTGATAGAAGGGACAATAAGAGACCGATTATATAAATCTGAATTTTATTCAGGAGTGAGATTTGAGTGTACATTTTTTCACCAAGCAACTTAAGATCATGACTGTTATTTAAAATCTCACCAATCTCAAATTACTCAAAAGTATCATGATTACATTTGATGAAAATCATCTTGAAATAATTAAACTTTTTGCCTACTGTACATATATAGTTTCAGGTACCTGGCTATCATAGTCAGGCTAACTGGATAATTAGACTGTCTTTTTTACTTTTTTAAAACCATTAAGTAAATGTTAAAAGGAAAGAATATATCCTAAAAATTCTTGTGCTGGTTATTTTAAATTGTTTGGTTTACAATATGAGGCAAGATTTTTGAGTAATATATGAGATTATTTTCAAAAGCAATGCATTCAAAGTACAGCTTATGACTCTATAACTATTTTTATAAGGAAATCTACCTTTTCATTCCAAGAAATATTTGTGTTCTAACTAATGCAAACTTTTGGTTTAATTTTGATCTAATCAAGATTTTCATGGCTATTCTATTTATGATTCTGGGTGAAATTAAGTATGAAATCTTTAAAACTTGAAGCTCTGAGAAGCTACTTGTCAGCAAAATTACAATTCGATGGCACACATTCATAGGCAGTCCTTTGATAAATTTGGTACCAGTTTTGATAAAGATTTGCATTTCAGTTATTAAATCCAAGTACTGAGTATTAATTTATTCTAATCAGTCTTTTTAACTTTACAGAAATTACATGGCTATTCTTCATCCTTGCTCTTGTTATTGCTTATAAGCTGGACTTTTTCATTACATCATTCATTTATTCAGAGATAGAATTTATTGAAAGATTTTCTTTACAGTGGTCTCATGGGCTAAGAACATGAGCTGCATTTGCCATATAGAAGCCCAGACATTTAAATGTGATGCTTTGCAGCAAAACAAAAATCCAAATAGTGAAAATGGAACTATCCAATGAATGTTTTAAAATTATGAGTTTGGAATATTTTAATGTTAATGTTGCATAGTTGAAACTCTACTGTATATCATCTTTTATTCTTGTTAATATAAAATATTTTTATATAGGTTATACTTAAATCATGATTTTTCATATATCTTGAAAACAGATGATGACAGTTTAATAAATATTGATCTAGTTTTACAAAAGCTGCTTGAGGATTCACAATTTGATCCAACCAAAGCATGGATATGGAGTCGGTAAGCTATAAGTAAATATTTTGAATATAAATTTTAATATTTTCCCTCTGGAATGCTTCAATAATTTGACAGAATAATTTTTTTTCAAAGATTTAGGAAAAATTGGCCTGTAAATTACATTGGTAAATGGGCTGATTATGATTATCAGTCACCATACTACCCAACATTTCCTTGTGGTGCGGCATATGTTATATCACAAAAAATTGCTTTTTGGCTAATTTCTAATGCTGAGATGTTGTATACATATCAAGTAAGTATAGTTTTATTAGAGAGCAAGTTCATTAATTAATAATTATTATTCTATTAATAGTACAGATTTAGTTATCTTCCTAAGCAAAAATAAAGAATAAATATTTAGTTTTTTTTAGTAGATTCATGATAAGCAAAATATAAATTTTTTTCAATTATTTGGATAACAGTTTTTAAACTGTGTTCTCGCTCTCTTTTTATCATTGAATAAAGAAATGTATAAAAAAAACCAACATATTTAAGGCATAAGATATATTAGAAGAGTATAAAATAGGTATTGTAAATAATTTTGATTATTTGTTTTACAATTGGCAAACTATCCTACATTACTTATCAACACATTTATGCATAAAATTTTTTTGTTCTATATTTATGTTTTGTATGTGGTATTTGGAGTGTAATGTATTATTTAATTCCAATTGAATTACCTGTTTAAGTTGTTGAAAAAAGGAACATTATTGTTGTTTTGCTTTGTAGAAACACTTTTTTTTGTTGCTGAAATTAATCATTTTTTATATCGTAATTTTTAAAAGCAGTTTTTCACTTTTTAATTATTTTTTGCATTCTGATGGAACTGCAATTCAGTTAAGAATTATCTTTTGTAAAGTGATGTTAAGAATGGAAAATGTTGCAAGATCAGTTATTGTTTTCATAAATTATGAGGGTCGCGGTAGCCTGGTTGGTAGAGCGTCAGTCTCGTAACCGAAAGGTCGCGGGTTCTGTCTTCGCCTCGGCCAAAGACCGCCGTGTTGGTTAATGGCAGTTGGGGCCCGTTAAATATGTCGAGACTGCAAAGTCCTCCAAGTTCCCATAACAAAACGATACCTCTGGGGGTACTGAATCAGGGATGAGTCGGTCACTGATTTGGATCTAAAATTCTGACTTGCGGATGTATGAATGAGTGTATGAATGAGTTCGACCGCCCCCTAAAAAGGGTTGTGTCGTGTGTGTTCGAGCAAAGTCGTACTTTCACCTTAACGGTGCTCGTTAACAACGAAAAGCGCACACCTCTGCCTTCATTTGAAAGAGCTCCGTTCGTTCGTGCTTGGTATGACCAAGTGTCATTAGAACCATCACCATAAATTATGTCTTACTAGCTGTACCCACTCATACGTTGCTGTGGCTCAGTCTGGTTAAACTGTGAGCTTGTTCAAAGTTTTCCCTTTTAATAGTTTTAACATAAAAACCATCTTTTTAAAATTTTAAGAAGAATAATGAAGAATGCTATCAATAAAGTGCTGTAGAAGAAGGTAAAAGGAATAATTATTTTCTGCTCATTTAATTTTATCATGAATAATCATACAAGACTTTTAAAAAAAAATCATAACTAAATTATATACAACTAAATTATTCTTATTACTTTCATAAGAATTTTTCATTGTCTCAACATTTTATGGAAATTTCTAAGTAGAATTCTAACTTGCTATTCATGTACAATGAAATGTTCCGTAATGCAAACAAATTTTTTTATCCAATATAGATGAGTCTGATTTTCAATAAAGTCTAAGAAAATCAGAAAAAAGTAATGAACTTATTATTGCAGCAATAAATATCCTCAATGTTAACTTTCTTCAATTTTAACTTTTTATGCTTTCTCCCATAGCGATATATATTTATTACACTTCATGTTTACAGCTGTATTGATTTTTTTTTCATAGCCATAACAAGATAAATAAGGAAAAAAATGTGAAACTTAGTCATCTTATAAATAAAAAACATCATATATGAAAAAAAGTAATAAAAATGGCTACATAACTCCCCCCTCCCCCTTTTCTTTGAATTTTGTATTTGAATATCATTTTGGAAAATTCAGAAATTTTATTGTGTTTAATTTCATTTTTCCTGTTATTAAAGGGTGAAGATGTGTCAATGGGTATATGGTTATCGGCTATAAATCCTAATTTCATTGAAGTAAGCAATATTTATATATGTGTATTCATTGAATTGTTGCAGTTGATGCAAACTAAAATAAATGCTTCAGAGCAGTTTTCGAAAAATACTAATAAAAAGATCATTCAGGTGGAGGCCTAAATCTTAGGGCATATGTTTGGGATGCTATAATCCATTTAGTATCAAATTGAAATTAATTTAGTCTATTTATGAATTTCAAAGCGAAAATAATATTTACATTCATTAACAAATTACTCATGAGGTAGAAATTTTTTTCCTTTTTTAATGTGTTGCCATGCAGTCTCTGTATTAGCATCTTCTCTCTCCATTGAAGGATAATATAATAATGACTATTTGCAAAGAGTAA
>JAPMOQ010026581.1:1331224-1343800 GCA_026543055.1 Argiope trifasciata | reverse complement strand
ACACACACACACACACACACACACACACACACACACACACACACACATTGAGCTTTATTATAAGTATAGATGATCTTATCTTTACCGGTATCCTATTTATTTGGCACACTATCTTTATTGTTTTGCATTATAATTGAATTCTTTTCACTGGGCCATCATCTTCACCTGTATCATTTAAGGATTGTAACATGTCAATGATTTTGCAAGTTGCATATTGTAATTGCAATTTTGTATGCTGTTCTGTTCTCATTTTATCTGAATTATGGTTTGACGGTTTTTCGAATCCGGTTTTATAAAGTAAATTTGTTACATTTGAAATCTGGTTTTAAAATTAAGAAAACCGGTTTAAAGAATTCATATTATGTAAAAAAATAATTTTAATTTGATTTGCTATTCATTTTGTGCAACAGAAACCGTATTTCAAGGAATGAAATTATTAAGCTATCTGAAAAGATATTTTTAGAATATATCCATATTCTAATGAGGAAACCTATTCTGATAAAGAGCAAAGTGAAGAAACTACTCATCAGAGTAATGCTCTTTTAAAAGAAGCCATGGAATCATCAATTTCTTGAAGACCCTGAAGAAAGAGTTACAAATCTAGACACTGAAAGCTGAATTTTCATTATTTGAGGCAACGAATACGAGAACAACAGCAAAAACAAATTTAGATTTGTTTGATGCTATAAAACTATGCTCAGTAGCTAGTGAACGAGTATTTTCAGTTTCAGGCAATATTTTGTCCAAAATAAGAACAAGTTTTTTTATCGCAGTTCAATCATATTTTATGTTTTTTAAAATTCTATTTTCTTAGGAGAAATTTAAATTAGTAAAAGCAATATAAATATTACACAAAATAATGAAAACTTCAGCAAAAATTTTATGTTTACATATATATATATATAGAGAGAGAGAGAATGACTTTGTTATTGATTTTATTTTTTATTCAACTTCGAGAAGATATTTTGCCTATTCTATTTTTTTTTGACAAAAATTCGAAAACTGGCTTAAACCGTTTTTGTGGAATTTGAAGACCGGTTGTCCAAGAAGACAATTTTTGTATAAACCCTAGTCCGAATCTTGCTTGTACATATTGCAATATTTTGAAACACTAGCATATCCAAGAAGCAAAAGATGGTACTCCAAACATCTACCTACAGAGCTCTTAAGGTCTTGGGTGACGTTGCACATTATTGGGCATGGTCATACAGCAGATTGCTGGGCAGTTTATATCTTTTCATGTATGCTAGTAAAATCTGTTTTATAAACCAATGAAATATCTTTGATATACATACAAAAAACATACTAAAAATGGTCTTGTAACAAACAGAAGGACAGCCTTCTAGTGGCTACAGAGAAATACAAGTAATCAATTTCTGGCCATCGAAAATGGAGCGACGACAGGATTTATCCCCATTGTTTTATGAGTTAATTGTATTCTATCGCATTGTTTGTCACTGTAACTCATTAGATTCATTAGATTGGACTCAATAGATTGGTAACTCATTAGATTGGAAATATAATTTTATTTGAGCCAACCAAAGTCTGCCATTCTTAATACAGTGACTGAGTGATCTCAGTCACTGTATTAAATTTTGAAAATAAACATGGGGAACTATCAATGCTCAATTATCTATCTAAATGTTGAATTCACATATAATTGTGAATGCCAACATTCTTTGTGTTTGTATGTGTGTAATGCTACTCAAGTAAATATTTTTTCATTTCTTTATCAAAAAACAATTTTATTAAGCTTGAAAAAAAAATGATTTATTAATAATGAATTGATATACAGTTCAAAGCACAAGTCTACTGATTTGTATATCGTTTCAGGGTCATGGGATGACATTTCTTACAATATAAATTCAATATAATGAAGAGAATATAATACAGATGAATGTTATCTAAAATCATCAAACTTTGTACATCCTGTCAGCATTTTGACAAATTAGGGCTTCACATCAGTGCAGAATTCAAGCTGCTGACTGCTTGTAATTTTTAGTGTCCAGAAGTTTCTTCCCACACATAGCACAGATGCCTGAAGTTTAAAAAAAGTCATTCATCCACATTATATTTCAAAATCTCAAGAGAGAAAAAAAGGAATTCACAAACAATCCATTTGTAAATGAATACTTAGTTAATCAATACAAGAAAGCAGTAAACAATCAAATGGTTAATAAAAGAAATCCGTGACAGTTAATAGTTAATAAAAATAAAATTTTGGGCCAAAGTAAAGTTTATGGTACGGCGCCAAATTTGAATTTTTTTTTGGTGATGTATCGCCAAATTGACCACGTGCCTATATACACGCCGTAAACGTGCGATTTGCCTGGCGAGGAATGACTGGGTAAATTATTTCGTTCATTTCTTGACCATTTTTATGTATTCTTTTTGTGCTTTAAATATATGTAATATTTGCTAATCGGGGGGTTGGGGGGGGGGCTGCCCCCCATTAGAATTATTATCCTGTGTTCCATTAAGCTATTCCGTGTTCTAATACAAATTCTTTATCCTGTGTTCTAATATAAATCCTTTATCCTGTGTTCTAATTCAAATTATTTAAGTAAAAATTGCTAGTCTTTTTTCATTATCCTGTGTTCTAATATAAATCCTTTATCCTGTGTTCTAATTCAAATTATTTAACTAATATTTGGTAATCGGGGAGTTGGGGGGGCAGGCCCCCCATTAGATTTTTTATCCTGTGTTCCATTAAATTATCCCGTGTTCTAAACAAATCCTTTATCCTGTGTTCTAATTCAAATTATTTAAGTAAAAATTGCTTTTTAATGATATGTCATCCTGTGTTCTAATACAAATAATTCTTTAAATCTTCTGGAAAATTCGGTGAATTTCATGGAATTTTGTCTCATTTTGCATTAAATTGTTTTAATTTCTACCCTTTTTAAAACCATTATCAGTTTTAAAGACTATTTTTTTTCTTCCTTAATATTATTTTTTTTGGACCACATGGGTTTAATAGCGCCATTTTTGACCAATCCAAGATAGAAGACAATTGGCGACTTTTGTAGAATTTGGCGATATTTTGGCGCAGTTTGGCGAGGGTCCGTACCATAAACTTTACTTTTACCAAATTTTGTATCCATAACTCTTAAAATATTTTTTATTAAATCAAAAATCGGTAAAAGTGTAGAATAGTGTGCCCCTTGCTACGCCAAGGATGTCAAGTCGCCAACAAAGATGGCGGACAAATTAAACTGTTCCGCGAAACAGTTACGGTTGCCATTTCCTGCTTTTTATTTAGAATTGTACTTATTTGTTTAATACTGCCTTCAGCATCTGTAGACGGCACTGGGCAGTATTTTTTAACTTTAAAAAAACATCCTAGGGCTTCGCTTTCCTACTGAGCGGGAATGCAGCAGCTTCGCTAGCAAATTGAACAGATGGACGGTGTGGAGTAAGGAATAGTGCATAATAATATTACAAGTAAGAATAAAGGATGTTATAGGAACGAATATCATACAGAATTTTTAATATTTAATGTACTTACTTGTTTGGTTTAATCTTTTCATGAACACTCAGTGCCTACCATCCCAACTACCAGACATCTATTCCTGTACGATTGCAGACATAATATTTCGAGGAAACCGTGATTCAAATCCTTAACATTATCGTATTGGTGATATTTCAACTACAGCTCTTGAAATCACGATAGAAAGTTACAATAGATACTATCTGTCCAATGGAAGCTCTCAAACAAAAACGGAGTCATTCATAGGGGTAGGGAAAGTCCCTTACACAATGATGCATGTTCTTGGAATAGACCTCCCACAAATAGTTCTGGCGGGGCGGGTAGCGGAGCCTATTAATCACATGCAGGCAGTTTCTCATTTCACAAAAAGTCATAGTTCCGAGCTGTTCCGGTCTTATCTCAAGATAATGACTATTGCTGGATGCAATTGCGTGGCTTGTCTTATTGTACGAAAACAAGATTTATTTCGCACTCAAGTCTCCTCATAAATATATATATTTTAAAAAAAAGAAGTTTCTACAGGCATTCAACACTCAGAATAAATTTCATTTCTGATATTTTTAAATGAATATAAACACCATGCTTATTATTTTTCCACGATTGAAACGATTTAATTTTCGCATAATTAAATTTTCTGTGCCTAATTAGCATGAGAATTGCATTGCTCTGAATGATTGTAGAATTTTTTAAAAACAGATTTATGGCTTATTTTCAAGCTCTTTTTAAATTTAAAGGGATATTTGAAATCAATTACCAATGATAAATGATTGGCTTTATGGATTTATAAAAACATCTTGGGTGATGTACAGAAATTCATTCAAATATAAATATTTTTAATGTATGACAGACACCCTAAATGTTGGCATCACGTATATATCAATACTTTTGTTTACATAACATCAAGATTATAGTTAGCAAAGAAAAAAATGCTTCATTTATTAAAATTTCATGGATTTCGGAATTGAACAGGAAGAAATTGTAATGTTCACATTAAAAATATTTCTTTGTTTACTTTTGCAATAAATTGATTTTTTTGTGATATTTTTAATTTATTAAAGTTAGATAAATTACCAATTTAATGTTAAATTTCTTTTGCTTTTTTCCTCCTTCTATAAAGTTGTCTAGAAGCATTTAAAAAAGAACGTAAACCATTGTAATTGAAAATAAAATCTTATAAATTTGCAACAAAAAAATTAAGGAAATACCAGTAATGTCTAGTGAGTCTCAATCAATTTAAACCAAAGTTTTTAAAAATCGAATAAAAATTTCTGAAAATAAAGGAATATAAATTGCTGCAAAAGAGTTACAACCAGCTTTTCGATTGTCAGTCATGTGCATTGTATTATCTACATATTATTTTTATTCAAACTGTATTTTATTTTTTCTACGCAAACTGTATTAAAAAACCATAAAACTAAATTAATTGTAAAACAATTATTATCAAAAATAAAATACATTCAAATTAACATTCTTAAATATTAAAATAAATTCTGCATTTTTTAAAAAATGTTTATTGTAAATTTTTTAGCCATGTTTCGTATAAAACGTTAAAAAATCGATATCATGTACAATAAATACGGTGTTTGTGTCTTGCAATATTATATACTTTTAGGAAATGAAAAAAATAACAGTAAAATTAATACATTATTTCACTAATATAAATATAATTATAAAGGTTTTAAAGACCTCAATTTATGAAAGCAACCTCTTATATTTGTGTATTTTAACCTTTAACAAGGTAATAAAATTGAAAGTAATCCCTAAATCTCAGTGCATAATAAATTTTCATAAAACATTTTATATTAAACTACATAATTAAAAAAAAATATTTGTCTTCCGTAGAATTTTAAAAAAAATAAATCAGTCAATAATGTAACTTAATTTAACTTGACAAAATGATTAATAAAAAATTAATAGAAAAAAAAAGGATTTTTTTTTCATTTTTTTAATTACAAAAAGCTAAAAATCTTTTTTATATCTTAAACACAAAATATATTAATTCTTTCCTGATAAATGTCATAAAAAGGACAAAATATCGAATTAGTTATTTTCTTACTGGTAAATGTTTAATCTCATTGGCTGAATGTTTTTCAACTTCAAACCTTCTGAGTTCCAAAAAAAGTTTCATTGTAAATTTGCATATTAATTAATAAAAATTTTGAAAGATTAAAAACAGAACAGTGGCTTTGAAATTCTTTTATGATAAATTAGATTCACAAAAATACTAATTTAAATATGACAACCATTTTGTTCACGCGCTTATGTATTGTGTGTAATTCTTAGCTTCCTTACATGTACAAGCATTTCCGTTTTAAATTACTGTCTGCACATAAAATTGTTTGGAGAAAAACTGAAATTTCTTTTTAAAATAAATAAATTTCATTTTTGGTGAATTAATGACTTCTTAAATGACATAGAAAGAAATACTTTTTTAAATCAATTTCCCCTAAAACGCCAATTTCTCTACAAGAATTTAAGATTTAAAATGTGAAAGCATTAGAAAAGTATTATTTCAAATAAAAATTCATCCTAACAGTTTACTCTTTTTTTTTTCTTCTATTTTTTTTTTTTTTTTTTGAAGTGTGTTAAATGTGAAAACGTTTCAAAATGCTTGCTAATTGAAGTCGGCGTCTGGCTAAAAGATTTACAAAAAATCAGCAGATGTTTTGAATTTGGAAGGTCCGTACTTCATTCCCCCTTTCCCTGGGTTCACTCTGCCCTTCACCACCTTTTTTACTTGACTTCTGGGAAAAAACACTATCTGAAAAGGGAGATCAATATCTTTCGTTTAAATAGACACTTACTAAACACATGTGGAGAATTGAATATGTTTTTTCAACACCACTTTTTCTGGTACATGCAATCTTATTTTATTTTCGACTTCTTGCATCTTTTACAGCTTTAGTTTTAAATAAAAAAAATGTAATCAGAATAATTTTATTTTATTGCTCACAAAACTTGAAATTGATAATTTTTTAAGAATGTCTTAAAAACTGCTGGCGGACATATTTGATTCACAAATCTTGATTGTGATTAATGTAGATTTAAATTTAAAATGTTCTTAAAATATAACTTAGATGACTTAGTGTAAAAAAAATTAATGAAGCTAAAATGCGAGATTTATGGAGACTATACGTTTTTATGCCAAAAAGAGAGTTAATAAAGCAGTCTTAAAAAATGTATTTAAATGACAGTTGGATGGATACTTATTAATAATAGTATTTGTTGCTTGATATATTTGTTGCTTCATGATAATAGTATTTGTTGCTTGTAATATGATGACATTGCGTATATTCTAGAATTTCCGATTGAATGTTGCCTCAAATATTTTCAAATGCTTTAAATCACACTAGAAAGATTACTTAAAGCAAATGTCTACACATTAAAACTGGGAATTTAACCTATAGAAAAATTGTGAAAAAAAACTAAACTCCTAAGTGTTTCTACAGTAAATTTGTAGAATAAGGTTATTAATGAAAACAAAATTGAAACATTTAATAAGGTAAAATTCTTATTTTAATGAAGAAGCAAACATACTATTCGCAGCATTTTAGTAAATATTATAAAACAATGTGGTTAGTAAAAAGTAATTAAAAAGCAGAGCAAATAATTAAGATTTTTATTCGTTAACGGTTATAAAATATTCTAACAATGCTATTTTTTCGGTACTATGAAATTAAATCAGCTCTATTTATTCTTAAAAATGCACACACAGACACACAAGACAACTGATAGAAGTTTTTAAGAGTATTGCAAAACATAATATCACCCCATATAAAAATTATACAAATATATACACATCTTTTGTTTGTTTATTTGTTTCAAGAATTAAATCTTTACTCCGAATTTCGGGGAATAATTTTTAGAATCCAATGTCATAACAATGCTTTAATTTGTTTAAATATTTAAAAAAAAAATCCCGAGATTGGACACAATTATTAACAACCCGAACCGTATCAAGCAAAAATGATATATACCTCTGGGCGGCTAAATAATCTGAGTATGGCTTTTCTAAAATTTATCTCTATTCCACAAAAAATTACTTAAAAAAAGTACTTTAAAAAAAGAAATGGACTTTTTTCACCCTCCTTCCTTCCCAGCTGTGGGGGGTTAATCACCTAGGGGGGAATGGGTCTCTAAACAATTTCGTTATCTTATCTTCCGCACTTACAACGTCTCCCCCCCCCCGTTCTTTTCTCCACAACTTTATGATAGTAATATGTTGTTTTAAGCTAAACCCTAGTCCGAAAAAAGAATAATAAAAGAAAGAAAGACTCTAATTCGAAAAAAAAAAGAGAACAATCAAACGAAAGATCTATTTTTCTCACAAAGCGAAAATTCGACGCGAGAAGTAACACTGCTTTCGAGTGGCTAGGAATTAATAAGTGTTCCTACCGGGAGGGAAATCTGCAGAAGAGGAAAGCAATATCTTGTTCAATATGTGACACTTCAAAGAAGTAAACAATGCAGCAAATGTTAAACAATGTAGGAAATGGAGAAATTCAATTGTAAAAGAAATTTCATTTCAGAACAATGCATAATTATTTTATGTCATCCATCCTAAGAAATTAAATTTAAAACAAGCATTTTAGAATTTTTTTTTCAAAATAGTTTACAAAGAATTTAAAAAAGCCTTTAAAAGGAATATAAAATTAGTTATGCTTGGGATAATCCATTCATCTAATGATTCTTTCTAATTGTATTAAAGAAATAAAATTCTTTTACTAAAATTACATCCATAAAAGTATTATTTTGTATGAGAAATATTTACACGGTAATTTTTTTTTTTCAAAATATATTTAACGAAAAAGAATATAAGACTTCTTGGTGATGCAACGAGTGGGAAACAATCACTTCAAGAAAATTGTCCTTTTACTTTATGAACATAGAATTAATCATTTTCAGGTTAATATACCATGAAATCTCATAACATAAGCTGATAATTCTTCGTAATAAAAAAGCAGAAATGAGACAGAATTATCAAAACTGCATAAATTCAAGTAAAATGAATTTCAAGTTATATTAAAATACCGAAAAATGTATCGAAAAAAATATTTTATTCATCATGTCGGCCAAAGGAAAATATGCTGTAAGTGGAGAGGGAATAAAAAGAATCGCAGATTACTGTCAACTAAAACCGCAAGCGGGGTCAAAGGGATGGACGCGTAATCCCCCTGAAGATTCTTCGATCTTTGGAATTCGGCTAAATAAAAGGAGTATCAACCGATCCCGACCCTCCAGGAGGTGGATAGAAAATCCCAGAAACACAAAACAGTCTTCTTTTGTGTCTTTGAACCATCGGGGAGGGGGTGTAATCTTTGAGGGTTTCCTTCCCTTAACGCTTAAAGGGAAAAAGAGAAATCTGAGAGTGGGCTTACAAGTGAACAGAGCCGTTATTCTAGGAATTATCGGATCGTTGAATTGCATATCACTGAAATTTATCGGAAAGGTGATTTCACCCTTTCCTGTGATTCACAGGAAAGGGCGAAGTAACAATATTGACCTTGACTCATTTTGCAATGCGCTACAGATAATTTTTAACTGCTTGTGACGTAACGCTGTGATTGCGTTTATTGTGGTCACTGCTGGCGCCATCTATTGGTGAAATATTGAACTATAGTAAACATTTTAAAGAAATGACATATATTTTTAATTCAACCTTTTTAGAAAATGGTTTACTTCAATAATCAAATTAAGTAAAAAGTTATGAAAAAATCGAATTAAAATAGTAAGCTGAAATAGATAAATTAATTCAATCACACATTACTTAAATTAGTTAATTAAGTATTAATTAAAATTAACAAATTTAATATTCAATACTAATTAATAATTTTTAATTAATAATATGATTGAAATAACAGATATTTGGAACAAATATTTAAAAATAACAATAGCAAAATTATTTGTTATTGAAAAAATCGTAGATTATGCATCTCTAACCAAACGTTGGAGCACCAAAAGAATTACGAGAACTGCGAATAATTCCATGGCAGACTTCTTTTAATACGAAAACGCAGACGATTTCGTGAATTACGTTTTCAGACGATTTGCGAATTCACATAGTGATAATTAAAAATGGGAAACGAAATTTTTTTTTTGTAAATATTAACACTAAAAATGAAATAAATGTTTTTTTAATTAATTAATTTTATTCTAAACTTTCTTTGTATAATAAATTTTAAATTAAAACAATAAATAAAATTTAAATCATCTGAAATCGATACTTAAAATATTAAATTTATTATAAAACCGTTGTTAATGAACAACTCAACTATTGTAAAAAGTAGTAAACAAAACAGAATTAGGGTTACTGTAAGAAAGTTCCGTTGGATTGCCATATTGGCGAGAAACACCGTGCTACACTTCAACCCAAAAATCTTGGTTAATACTTTTTTTAAGTTGATAATTTACACAAAAATAGGCTTAAAAAAATAGCTAATAGGTTCACCCAAAAGATTTTTTTTTGCAATTATTCTTAAATATTAAATTGCGAAAAAACACGTTTAAACTGCAATGCTTAATTAGCCCGACGTTCTTTTTATTGTGTACAAGAATCCGAATAAAAAGTTAATTGATATAAAAAATGCAACAATATTAACATCTACAATAATGTAACAATTATATCATTTAATTACTCATTATCTTATGTACTGTTATAAATGGTGAGTTTTCTAAATAATTTGGTAGCTTCAAGATCAATGATCTGCCCAATACAGTTCCAACAGACATATTATATACAGAATAACACACAACTTCATCCGTTAAAAAAATAAAACTTTAACTAACAACTCTTAAAGCACTTTAAATACTTGATGAAATAATGCACCATACAATCAATAATTTACTAAATTCAAAGTTTGAACTGCAGCAAAATTAAATAAAAAATGATAACATTTACAAAGTTCCATCAACCAGTTATTCTAAAATAATAATTATAATTTCCTACTGTTGCCAACGCCAAAAGTAGAATGCACTTGAGCTATAAGAGCTCTTTTGCCAACATCACACATATATTTTATATTTAAATTAACCAGCGGGTGACCGAGCTCCGCTCGGAGAAAACAGGTATCGAAGCTACCTCGAAGATTTAAATTTTCAATTGTGATTTATCAAAACAATACATGCCATAAGAAAATTTATGAAACCATTGGTGTAAAGATAACCGGTTAAAGTGCACCATTGTAAACTATTCTAAACAAAGTTAGAGTTTGGAAAGGGAACTATTCTATACAAAGGTAAAGATTGAAGTGTGTTGAAGTTCAATATTTTTGACAAATTTATTTAGAAAAACCAAATATATATACATACATAAGAAACATAATATAAACCTATAACAGCATAAACATAAAACTTTATTAGTTCGCTCTATTGGCTATAGATGGCAGCACGTTACCGCTTGAAAATTTAAGTAGCCATTATGGCGAACTAATAAAATTTGAAAATATCCTATCTGTAACTCCGAACTGCTCGACCGTAGCGCTTCAAAACCGGCGTCAATCGATTCCTCGTGGCCAAAAACCCCAAGTTTACCGGAGTTTATTAATTCTGGAGCGATTTTCGACTTGGCAACCATTCCTCGTATTATAGTATTAGACAGATTAAGATACACGGACATTACTCTAATAACAATATTGTTAGCATGGGAATAAATAAAATTAACGGGGGCAGCAGGGATTTTTTTAAACTCGATTATAATTATATTCTGAATGGGATTTACATCATAAAATCAAATTTCAAAAGTTCAAAAGTGGTTTCTTTGCCCATTAATGTAATATGACTTCTCTATTTGAATTATAAATGTAACTTAATAGGAATAAATTGATATGCTCACCTTTTTTGTATGCACAAGCTGAAATAAAAAAAAAGAAAACTTAAATTAGTAAATTCGTTCCACAAAACATTAAATCAAAATAATATCTCTCATATCAAAGCTTTTAATTTTGTTTAACAATGTAAATCATAAAATTAAAATTATTGCGTCAAACATTAATAAACTTTATATGAAAGTTTTCAAATATAAAAAAAGAGTAATAAAATAAACAAATTGCTACCTTGACAATAATGGGAGCCTGGTTGATGAACTTTTTGACGACAAATCTTGCACTGGCTGAATTTATCGTAGGGTGCAAACCTAAAACAAGATTTTAATAAATCCATTAAAAGTGAGCTTCATTAAATGATTCCAACAGTTTTTCCCAACAAATAATTTTTAAAAAAATAAATAATTGGGTGCAAAATATCAATCACTAATAGTTTACAAGTGATAATATTATCTAAGTAAAAGATATTGATTGAGAAAGTTTATTTTTGCAGAAAGTCACATATAAATATTTATCTACTATGGTTTAAAAAAATCTATACATAAAAAACGCCCATGTGGACGCAAAATTTGGTTGAATTTGTTAACGGCTGTTTGGCAAAACACTTCGCCATTGCTCAGTAATATTAACACGCGATTTGATAAGATTTCAAGTGATAACGTTTGAAAAATGAACGAACAAAATTTTTTACAAAATCATGCTGTATAAATTTTAAAACGAAATCGGCGAAAAAGAAGACAGGGCGAATGAATACATAAGAAGATCCAGTCGTTCCAAAAGTTGAGTTTTTGAGTGTACCTTTACCTTAAATTAAAGCGAGCGAGAGAAGCGATCCGAGAGGAACTGCATTATCAGTTCCTAGGGATTGGCGAGCAGGGGGCGGACACCCATAGTTAAACATTAACATGCATATACTTATGAAATTTATTCGGAAAAGTATATCGATGATTTATTGAAATTAACAAAATATTGATTTGTTTTGAATGAACTGTAGAAATGACATTTCTATTTCACTTGCCACTAATCAAAAATTGTGCTATTATTTTTATTTCATTGTTTAAAAAAACATCAATGGAAGTGGTCCCCCCCTATAAAAAGGGGATCTCAGATAAGGCAGAAAACACGTTGCATGGTATTGTCGTGCAACAATTACACAATATTAGACAGTGGTGAGAATTTGGCATTTTAAAATTAACTCTTGGTATATGGTTAATAGTAACCGAAAATCAAATTTGTTTTAGACGCATTCTCCACCACCCGATTGAA
>JAPMOQ010026581.1:1302101-1331214 GCA_026543055.1 Argiope trifasciata | reverse complement strand
CTCTTGGTATATGGTTAATAGTACCCGAAAATCAAATTTGTTTTAGAAGCATTCTCCACTACCCGATTAAAACAAAAATATGCCACAGAACCACAACCGCAGTCGTAAAATCACAGACCGAATTTGATACATCGTTTTTTGAGTTGCCATGCTTCTGAAAATTCAGACAGAGAGAGTCACAAACTTGGTTGGATTTGGCTAAAAATTCGATCCACATATCACCCATCAGTTTACATTTTTTGTTGACTTTGTTTAGACAGAGAGGGTGGAACGAATACAGACTAACCGTAGATAAATCCTCCTAATAATCTCACGCAAGTTTGGAGGAAAGACCACATATGAAATCGTGTATACAGCCCCTGAAAGCAGCAGTTTCGACAGGAATTGTTGGGGGCGACTGCTGAATAAGCATTGCCCAACCTTGCATGGACCGAACAGTCAAACTAACATTCCTTGCGAGGTAGTTAATAGCTGTCTCTACATATGAAATCTGTCTTCCGCTCGCAGTGTTTTTGAATTCTCGTATTCCCAGACAGACATCATTTCAAACACGTGTCTCATGCCGCCAGTCGTTCCAATGTCACAACCAAAATCGAATGGGGAAAGCGACTGCTCGCGTATTTTTAGGAGATCCAGACATGTTTCTGAGACAAGAATTTGAAGCTTGAATCTTAATTATAATATGAAAATAGTTTTAATTACACGCTATAAATTATGACATCAATAGAATGAAGAAGGTTACGCTCTCTGACGGTATTCTTCGAACTCATAGAAGTTTAAAAAGTGGAAAGTGATCAAACTTTTGAGGTCGACGGTTGAAAAGATTCCTTTTGCGTTATATTTCGCATATGAGAAAGTAGGTTTAGTTTAGTCATATTAACGTCCCGTTTTGAAGCAACACTAAGGCTATTTGGGGATAGTCCTCGTCATTTTGAACCGCGGTCAGATGACACCTGAGCTGGCACCCTCTTCTCCAAACCAGCTGGAGGACGTTTGGCCTGACAGATTTAACGGGCAAGAGACCCCCTTACACGACGGTTCTTCGGTGGAATCGAGTCTCGAACCTGAAACCTTACCACCAGGCCACCATGGCCAACAGTCTATAGCAGAGGTTCCCAACCTTTTTTGAACTGGTGCCCCCTTTCCAAATGAATATTTTAATATCGCCCCCCCCTTCCTACTCCAGAAAAATAATAGCGTACATAATGCATGGTGAAAACAAGAATTAAAACAAAATCTAATAGATAGAATATTGTTGGAATTAAAACCCTAATGAATTTCTTGTTTATTTAAAAAAATTTAGTTAAAAGTATATAAAAGTTTTAGCTTACCTGTCATAAGGACAGGCAAGGATTTTGATGATACGAATTAATTCATAATAAACCAATCAAAATCAAGAGAGACCAATCAAAACGCATACTTAATTATATTAAAATTTAAAGGCATCGAATTTATAACTTAACTAAGAGAAGGCTGAATTTGATGTGTTTTAAGGAGCTTGTTAATATCAGGCTAGATTTCACTTAAAAACAATCGTGAGTCGTCGCGTTCAGTAATATGGAGCTAATTTCTTTTTTTTCGTAACCAATGTTGCCTCAGCACTAAATCCACATTCTGCTAAATATAAAGAGGGGAATGCTATCAGAAGTCGTTGAACATAATCCTGAATGCAGTTGCGAAATAGATTTTTTGCAGCCAAAATTCTTGGTAGCCATTCTTGAATTTCATTTTTAGATCCTCATTTGTTGTCAGTTTTATTAGTTCTTCTTCTAACTGAGGTGATCCTGCTGTGTTGACACAGGAAAAAAGACCCAAAACTCAGTCTGGTATGTCCATGTTAAAAATATCCTGGAAAGTTATTGTACACTATGATTGGTTAATCTTCTAACGCCCCTTCGTGCCCTATCAACGCCCCCTCATTTTCTCTGGGTCTTTTACCGCCCCCCCCCCCCTGAAAGCTTCAAACGTCCACTTTGGGAACCTATGGTCTATAGCGTAGATATTCATTAATATTTCATAAGTATTTTTTTTTTTGAAAACTACAATACTTTTTCTGTAGAAAGAGCAAGATTGAATTTAAATCGCGCAGCTTCTATGAGGCCCATAAGAAAGTAGGAAACCCTTCTACAAGAGATAAAATCCTGGCCACCAGAAACTGCTCCAGGCCCATATGAGAAGGTGAATTTCCAGCCTGGACAGCTTTGTTCCAAGATTCCATTGAGTCATTCGAGGACTGGTACATCTCAACAATTAAGAGAGACCCATTAATTGGCTCCCTGCGAACCACACCAGGAATGTGGCCATGACCTTGATCCTAAATTTAGACAGCCCCACGCAGAAAGCTTTCCCCTCCGAATATTCATGCCTCAGCAGGAAACGGCGTAATTCATGCCATAATTTACAGTCTTTTCGTCATCACACCGCAATCATTTCTTCGCTTCTTCCAAATCGTTGCGATAACAACTTAAAACAAACCGTTAGGGAAAATACAACGCAGTTCGGAGCTTTTCAGCAGTTCAGTAGAACGGTCCATTCACAAAATTATTGCACACCAGTATAGGAAAGCCGCTACAGTATATATAATGCAAACATCCTAGTCTTAAGGAGAAGGCAGAAAAGATAAGCAGTAATGCTTGTTTATTTAACTTACGCGGAAAAACGCACTTAGTCGAGTACGACATACAATTAATTTGTAATGAGTCAGTTAGGTCGAAACCGTACCGTACCTCTCAACACCAGACTGAGATTCTTAAACCTGAAACCAAAAGAATGTTGGATTTAAAAATAATTGAAATCAATCCATCCGATTATAATTCCCCGATGATCTTAGTGGAAGCTACGGGAAAAGACCTTCGTCCCAGTATCGATTACAGAAGTATGAACTCAATTATGCGAACACAATATTTCCCGTAGCGAATATCGAAGAAAGTGTTGAATCCGCCTCAAAATCCATTACCGCAAATGACTTAGCAAAGGGCGAATTCCCCTCAGTAAACGTTACGCTGCGATTGTTACAAGTTTCGGAACCTATGTACCGTTAAGAAAGCTTTTTGGTTTGGTCAACGCCCCGTATTTCTTTAGTAAGCCCATGTCAGAGAACTGTGAAAGCTTTGCCGTTTCGTATTTAGAAGTCATTGATCCTCCCTATTCTCAGGATCACTTGAAACACAGAGAGGGAGTCTTAAAACTTGTAGGCGACGCACATTTAACGATTAAGCTGTCGAAATGACTATTTGCCCAAAATCATACTAAATATTTAGGACAAATCGTTGGAAAGCTTGTACGAACACTCGTGGCAGCAAAAAAGACAGCCATCTTAGATTTTCCATCTAAAACTACAAAATTGCAAATTAGAGCTTTTCTACGTTTAGCGGAATATTACGCTCACCACGTAAAGGATTTTTCAGTAATTGCAGTTCACTTAAAAAAATGTTTTGAAAGGGGAAACACTACCTGGAGAGAAGAATGTAATCAGGCGTTTGAAGAGTTAAAGCGCTGACTGATCAAAAAATCAATATTGTGCAATACTGACTATAAAAAAGGAATTTCGCCTTCAAACGAATGCTTCAGATATCGGAATGGGAATCGTGATGTCGCAAAAGTAACTCAAAGAGTGAAGAACAACCGATTCTGTATTTAAGTTAAAAATAATAAATCGTATCTCAAAGTAATAGAACGAAAAGGCAATGTGCACCCATTATTTGGGAGAAAAAGACAACAACAACCTAGAATACTATATAAATGGACAGAAATTTGTAATTGATACTGCCCATAATCTTTTGCTCTGGTTGAATTCAGATTCCGGATCGGATGCGCGTTTAATGCGATGGTCTTTGGAATTACAACCCTTCCAATATGAGGTTCGGCACAAGACAGAATTTTTTTTTAAATGCTGACGCTCTTAGCCACCGTGAAATTCGAAGTGAGGTTGAAAAGTAATTATTATTATTGTTGTTGTTATTATTTTGTTTTTCAAAATTTGGTATTTTAGCTTATATATTGTATGCAGGAAGATTAAATTTTAAATGTCGTAATTATGACTCTGTCAGTATTATGAACAATTTCATTGGTGAAAGTCAGTATTTTCCTCTTTAAATCCAAGAAAAAATCCTTTTTGCAAGGGACGGGGAATTATAACGTTTGCCTGTCCCATTCACAAGAAGTGGCATTTCCACACAGCTGTTCACGACCCGTTAACGCCTCCCATTATTAAAAGCCCCGAGATTGCTGGATGAGTGGCCTTCTCTCTCAGAATGGCGGTGGCCTTTGATTATTAGTAATTCAAAAGGTTAGACCACAAGTGAAATTCATTGTGAAGAAGAAACCTGTCGCATCTTCAAAGAGAAGCAGTGTCCAACATCTGAATGCCGGATGGCCCCTTTGTGAAGGAATATTATTGACACGTGTTCCAGAGCGGTCAATTGCTATGACGCATCAGTGATGGACAGTCCCACGCCACAAAAGACTGGTGCCACAACTGAGCGAAGTTTTTGCTGGGCGATTGGCAGATGGAAAACTGGCGTGGGCGAATAGATTGAGGAGGCGGAGTTTGGACCAAGCTAAAGAGCGGATCTTGTTTTAAAGAAAGAGGAGACGGTAACGGTAACGACGTGTTTCACGGAGCGCCTAGCCCGACAAGTATGGGGCTTGATCTCCGTTACTGAAGAGAATAGATGATGGCCTGGCTTTCAGTGCATGCCGTGACCAGCTACGATATCGTCTGATGTTGAGAAAAACAAGCCAAGGAGAGAGAACTGCAGGTCAGTCGTGGTCGGAGGTGGAGGGGAAGCGTCGTCCAATCGTGAGGTCGGGATTCTGGGGCCAACTCCTGAGGGCCAATCAGAGGAGATCATCTGTGGTCGCGTTGTAGATGGGTCTGAGAGATGAAAAAGTTCAGCGAGAGTTCTGAAAACAGTCCAGGTACCGGATCGAAAGTGCTACTTCGTGTAGCCAATCAGAGAGTAGCTACTCACAAGGAAGGTAGTAGAGGACTCAGTTAGCAGTCAGGATGTAATGAGAAAGTACAACGTGGAGTGAGAATATGCTGTGATTTATTAAAGATGAGCAATTAATTTTACAAGGTCATCTATTAAATTGGGTGTAGTTATAGCAGAATATTGCGGGGTCTTCTAATTTTAGGATCTGGAGTGTAAGAGACTGTTTTTGGATTGCTGACTGTGGCATTTCATACTTCACCCTGGTAGCCGTGCTGACTAACACCCTTGTGTTAGTGTCTTGTTGTGTTAATTCGCCGAATCGATGGAAAACTGTTTCCACGAACTTTTTTCACGACAGACCTTCATTCCTTCAACTGTTGTGTAAACCGCAAATATTTAACATTGTTCTGTTGTAAATATATGGCTGTAAATAAAGGAATTTTTTAAAATTCTAGTCTTTTATTTGATCAGTCAGGATCAAGTCATTACATTCTAAATAAACCTGAGAACTTTTCACAAAAATATTTAAGGCATTTTTATAACCTTGGTAATGCCTCTGCAAATTATTTCATAAAATCGATTTTATATAAAGTGGTGGAAACAAAATTTTTATTTTATGGAAAATTTCTTAATACGCAGGAGCATAGTTCGCTATTATTATTTGTCTTGGCTACCAATTTCCAGCAAAAAATCCTCCCTTTAAGTCTGAAATTTCATTTTTGTTGTTGTTTTTACGATGTAATTAAAAATAAATACAGTGAAGTAACTCATGCAGCGGAAGTTGCCTCTTTCAATCAGAGCAAAGACGGAAGTTAAAAAGTTGTTTTTCTTAAATCGCGACTTTATACACAAGCATTGAAAGATATTTATGAAAGAAATAGAAAAAGTGGAATGGCAATCGGAGGAAACCAAGAGGCTGGTGTAACTTGGTTTCTCAACTTTACGATTGTATTTAACTGAAATAAATATTACTTTGTTCGTTCTCGAATAAATTTATTTAAAGTAAATTATTGATTTGAAGCCGTAAATGTATTTAATAAGTTGACGTAAATGATAATACACTTTTTCTTCAATGTGTAAAAAAAAAAAAACCTTTTTATACAATCTGTGTTTAAAGAATCATTTTTCCAGACACCAACAGCTTCCCTCACATAAAAAAATAGTAATTACTAATTTTATAACATACTTGCTTTATTTTTTAATGTAAGTTATGCAAATAATGTTCGATTTATCTTTACCTGAAAACAGCAATTTCATTCCCATTTCTTAAAATTAATGGGCAGTTAATTCAAAAGTCTCATTAATGCGAGTCAAATAATTGTCCAACTTTTGAGTTATGCTTTTCTCCATCAAATGAATTAGACTAATGTTTCATTAGGTAGCAATATAGACAGAACATGAATTTTTAAATCTAGATCAAATGATTGGCACGGGATATGAATAGGCAGTTGCTTCCTCTGACCTCGGCAGATGATGAAAGCATGAATCCTCCTGACACACAGACTCAGTACATAAACCAATGAAGCACAGTCACCCTAGAAGGTGAAGGATCCATGATGAAAGCATGAATCCTCCTGATACATAGACTCAATACATAAATCAATGACACAGTCGCCCCAGACGCCTGCAACGCTACAGCTTAGCCCAAACACAGTGCAGTTTCTTAAAGAATCAGATATATGATCTACAACTTGCACATCAGCTTTGGTCTCGTCGGCTATCTTGATCTTGCATACGAAAACCACCCTGCAGGAGTAGGCTCAATAAAACTTTCTCGCATAGCATCTCCCTTCTGAGTTAATGTGTTACATACTTCTGAAAGTACAGTCCGACAAACATTCAACTTTTTTTCAGATTCAGCTCAAAATTTTACGGGTGTCTATATTCATTGAGGGTGCTTAATCTGTGAACTGAATGTTATTTATCTAACTATCTTCATTTTGTAGTTATTGTTTTAAACTACATTTGGACAGCCAGACTTCCCTTGAATAGATTTTCTCAGAATTTAACCGAAATCTAAAAAATTGTCATAAAGATCATGTCCGAAATTTAATCCTTCTAGCTCAAAGAGCTTTTGAGTAATTTTTGTTACAGGAAGAAACAAAAATGTCAGAAATACGTCTTTTAAGAAGAAGTTGGCGCATCAGTATTATATATAGAAAGAAAGAGAGAGAATTTTAAAGATGTTTTTTCTTTTTCGTCAACTCAAGAAAATATTGTTGTAACTGTTTAAAAATTTTAACTCGAGAGCTTGACGTATGCCGAAAAATATATTTTTGGAAAATTTCCTTCTGTCTGTCCGCAACAAAGATAACTCAAAATTCATTTAAGCTAGATGAATGAAATTCGGTGTGCGATTTTTTTTTTTATGAAAATTGTCGGTTTCTACTACATTTTGAATAAGATTCGTACAGAGAAAGTTTATCTATCCAGCTTTTCGACCGTCTGGCTATTTGAATATGTTAAAATGATAACTACAAAACAAAGAGAAGTAGATAATAAAATTCGGTACATAGATTTAACCTCTATAGGGAAGGCAATTATTAAAATTTGAGCCAAATCCGACAAAAGTCTGACCATCTATTAGCCAATGCTCCCAAAAATATGCAAAACGCGATAATTCAAAAATCCTATGACTTAAAATTTTTCGAATTTAGTATGGCATTTTGTGAATATAAATATAGTTTTTCTTTTTGTCAAATTTTTTGTATACTATCAACTGCATGCCAATGATTGGTTGCCAAAAAGTTCGCCAAGAATGACACGATAGGTTCAGTCACAGTGCTAAATACATGCATTTCCATGGCTAATATTTCGTACCTATTGTGCGTTAATGATGCCCAGGGCATTCTCTGGGATAATACCTACCTTAAAGAGTATGTAAGAAAGATTTGGGGAGAGTACTCTCGCTGATTTGTTTCAGTTTTTGACGAGACGGAACAGCAGACTCCCATGTTAAATAGAACAAGAGTTATGCACGCCGTAAAGTGAACAGATCTGTCCATTCTTGTTATTCTGGTGTTGCATTTCCCTCTCACATTTAGCAAGATAAACAGATACAATTTTTGAAAAGTTCTAATTTTATTTGGTAGTTTAGGATCATGCAGGCTCATTCCAACCTGATTTTCTCTCTGGGTGCGTAGTGAGAAAGTGCTACAAGAATTAAATACTTTTAAGCGCCATAGCTAAAAAAATTAAGTACCTCTGTACATGTACGCATATGTAAACCTGTCTTCGGTTAGTTTCTGTTTCATTATAATGCATCATTTTTATTGAATTTTAAAAAATTAATTTTAAATGAACATTTTTCAAATTAATATTTATTACTATATATTTATAATATTTGCTCTATGTCTTCTATTGTGAAACAAATGATGTCTTTTTGGTTTTGACAAAAACAGAAAAGGATAATAAAAATGAAATAAAAAAACTATCATTACACAAAATTTAAGCTAATTTTTATCTGAGAACTATTTGAAACACTACATGTAAAAGGAGTTGAAACTTTTTTTGAGTTTCAACCCGTTCGGCATATTTCGTATTTCTGTCTTTCGGAATAACCATTCCAATATTTCAATACGGTGCCCAATGTTGAACAAAACGAATTCATTAACCATTATTTTAACATGGGTTAAAACTCTTGTATCCCTTCACAGAATACTTTCCTTTCGTCGACTTTCTTTTTTGTTAAATCCAGCAAACAAATATTTATGACTGTTATCTATTTAGAGTACTTAATGGATGCGGAAACAAAAATGAACATCTTGGCGCTTCTCGAGAAAATGAAGCACTTTTGAGGTGCTTTAAAAATGGTTTTCAAATTCAAGCACTTTTCATGACGCTACGCACCCTGCCTCTGTTTTCCATGACATTAAACTATAAAAGGATGAAATAAAAAAAAAATCTCTTAAATCCTCCGAAAAAAAGCTATTTCTCGTCAACCAGTTTGACCTCGTAAACTAATCTTCCCTTGCTAACTAACACTAGTTAGCAGACCTGGATAGTGGATGCGTTGCACCGTCGGGAGTTGCCAACGACCTCCGCCCAGACAAGCTCAGTGGGCTCTCATTACAAGTGTCTGAGACTCTAAATGAGATTTGTGGATGCGAAATATACATTTTCATACAAAAACATTCAGCTGATCGAAACTAGATGTCTATTGAAAATTACAGATATTCTGATTTGATTAGGTGCGTGCCGAAAGTGGCGCTACAGCGGTGAAAAGATTACAATTATTACAATTCGAATAGATATCAAAAGACTCGCTGTCCAAACATAACTCTCCTATGCACATATACAAGATGAAAAAGAAGTTAAAGGCAGCGCCAAAAAAACATTGAAATAAAATAAAAGCATAGAGGGAAAGACAAATAAAAGAATAAGAAAAATATATAAATGAATAAATAAAAGTAAATAAAAATTAGATATATTTGCATTTAATCACATTAGACGTTTTTAAAAGTATATATGAGACAAAAGAAATTGGGATATTTATCTGTTGAGCACTTTGATTTCTTTAAGCATAAAATATCAAAGAAAAGTTTACAAGTTTCATCTGACATCACACTTTGATCGTTTTGCATGACTTTTGATGGATGGCATTGCCGTCATCACGGCAACATAGAAGTGGGATGAAAAACGCCGCTAAGCGATGCCATCAAGCCAATGTTCAAGAGTGTTCAACGTTTCTATGGAACAGCTATTTCTATCAAACAGCACCATGTACGATAAGCTGTCTATTGATTAGAATATTTAAGAATAAGTATTATATTGTCACGAAGATTGAAATAAACGCCAGCTTTAAACTAGCAAACAAGTTTATTGAAGGAAAGTAGCGACTTGCCACTTTACAAGATGAAGAAGTTGCCCACGACAAGTGGGTATCGGCTCTTATACAAGAACAGAATATTCCAGAAACAACTCATTTGCATAACAAAGAAAAGTCCAGAAAGTTAGAGGACATAAAGAAACAAAGTAAAGATCGATGCTTTGGATACAACAGCCATGGCGAGCATCAAACCCGCTAACTCTGGGTTTGGATCACTTGCTTTGACCATTCGGCCACTGAGCTCGGGGTAAAATTTCTTTACGCGGCAATATTAGGATATTTAAGAAAAAATATTTTAATGAAAAGAGCATGAAAAGTGGTTGAAACTATTGAAATCTGCCAATACCGAGAATTCTAGGAGTTTCCAAAATAAATTTCAAACTTTCAGAGAAAATCTTCTTGCCATTGCAGCAGGGAAGTAAGAAATTGTGCTCCTGTAAGAAATCACAGAAAATATCACTACAAAAACTAGAATTTATAGTCAGCCACGGATCTGATCGTTAATATTATTTTAAAAACCTCGCAGCAGAGAACGAAAAAGATACCGTGTTGGCTAATGACAGTTGGGGCGACTGCAAAGTCCTCTAAGTGCCCATAACCTCTGGGGGTACTGAATCAGGGATGAGTCGGTCTCTGATTTGGATCTCAATTCTGACTCGCGGATGGGTGAAAGAGTTTGATCGCCCCCTCAAAGGGCTCAAGTACTCGAGCAAAGTCGTCCTCTCACCTGAACGGTGCTCTTTCAGAAAGAAAGGCGCACACTTCTGCCTTCATTCGAAAGAGTTCCGCTCATTCGGGTCTGGTATGACCAAGTGGCGTTAGACCCACCACCACGAAAAAGATCAAATTTTAAAAACTGCATTCCCGTTCAACTAAGTTCTGAAACCCTTCTGCAGATATACATTTTAGCAATTTTAAAACAGAAAACAAAGAAATTTGCAATATCACAGACGTTGTCATTGACATAAATGCTATACATATAAAAACATATTCCACTTCCTAAGTAAAGTTACAACTTAGAACAAAAGCACGAACAAGCGGATCCTTCAGCCGTCGGTATTGCTACAGCATTCGTTTGTGGTGAAGCTTTATAAAATTACTAGCTATTGCCCGCGCCCCTGTTCGCGGGGAAATATTGATGTATAGGTACGAAAAACTATCAAATAATGGCAAAAAAAAAAAAAAAATTAAACCTACATCTACATTTAATTTTTTTTTTTTTTTTTTTTTTTTTTTTGCGTAAAATCGATTTTTTTTTTAATTTTAAAAAAAGGACACCTATTCATATACGTTTAAAAGGTAAAACCTCACTTGAATGTACAATTTGATCCAAATCGTTAAGAGCCGCTTCCGAGATATACGAAATAAATACGAGAATTACTCAGTTAAATATAAGATATGCTATTGACTACTGATTTAATATAACAAATATTTATACTTTATACATAACTAGCTGGTAACCGGCGCCTTGCCGCCGCTGTAAAAATAATAATAAGCGCAATCAATCCATTATTTGGCAATGTTTTATCGAAATGGGACGAACGGTACGACAGGATATAAAACACGAACGAACAAATATTCATTTTTGTTTATTAGATTGGTTTTCTTTCAGAATTGTAAAGCTTGGTGTCCTTTCAGAATGGTAATGAAAGAAACTATTTATGGTGTGTCGTGATTCATTTCATATTCGTTCAGAATTCTCAAGTTTCATTTTTGAAAATGGGATTGAAATATTTTCTTTTAAAATTGATTAAATATATTTATAATATTGAGAAAATATATTTATACCGTAAAATCGTTAATATAGTTGAAAAGATAATTTTTTGAAAATGAAGATGGTGCAAAATTATTCGCACAATAATATTTTTAGAAGTTACTGCGAAAAATGCTAAAATTTAACTAAAATTTTAAAACCACCAGGGTTGGTTTCCTCAAAACGCTCTCGCATATTCTGTTATAAAGTTGTTACTTCTGAGAATGACTTCTCTGGCATTTGTGTACAATAGCTATACAATATCAACCTTTAACTTGGCTTTAGCATTTCTATTGAAACTGTTGTGTCTCCTCGGCGAGCTATTTGGAGATGAATCCTTGGTCAAAAGATGTGGTTAAGATTCGAAGCTTTATTTTTAAATTTTAGATAATTGTACTATCCCCATAACCATCCCGTAGGTGTAAGCAATAAGCTGACCCAGTTCCATCGCAATCGGTGGAACGGTTTAGGAAGGCATCAGAGACAGACAGACAAACAATTATTTTTATTTATATATAGTTTAATATATACTTCATATTTTCCATATCATATACCAATAAAAAAATTACACGAAATTTGAAAGAAAAACAAAGATTAACAATTCCTAAGGGCGATCGAAATCTGCTAATTGGTTAATTTGGGTTTTTTGGCACGAGGGCTGTTCTTGGCTATACTGCGCCATTCTTATGGTAAGAAGTCAAACATTTTTAACACGTTCACTGCCACCACCATCGACTGATATTAGAACCATCGATCTAATTAGATGCACCCTTCTTTGCTATCTTTTAACGGTAGTAGACAATGCGTCATCTAATAACATAGACGGTTTGGTCCAAGAAAAGAACGTAATATACGAGTTCTCTCGTAGTTGGCAGTCAACGTGTTAATGTTTGAAGTTTCTTATAAAATTATATTTTCATGCAAAAATAAATGTAAAAAAGCAAAACAGCTGAAGACAAAAAAAAAAAATTACATCTTTGAATTAAAAAACAAATAAGATGAAATTGTTTAAGTTAAATATTTGGTAAAAGGGTTATAACAATTAAAAATTGAAAGTTGTTAGGATGATAATTATTTCCCAGCAATTCTGGGAGAGTTACACTTGATGAGTGAAAAAACTGGTGGTGATGGTTGGTTTTTTAGCGCAAGAGCCATAATATGGCCGTACTGCGCCAATCAAATGGTAAAAGTATAAAATTATGAAACTATCACAGGTATATAAAGAAAAGAAAAATCCAAAAAATGATGTAAAAATGACTTTAACATCTTAAAAAATAAACATGAGTAACTGAAACAATGGTGAAAAGAAAAGTCCGACAGAGTAGCAAAAGGTCTCTATGCAAGTAAGAAGGCCGATAGCTCTCAAGAGTTTAAAAGTGTTTGGGTGGTATTTTCCACCCACCAAGTCTCGGAATGTTGATGATGAGGTAAATGGTGTCGATGGGCATTCAATCAAAATATGACCAACTGTCAATTCGGTGGGTCATGAAGAACACATAGGTGCCCTTAACACTAGATTGCCTAAGGCAGTCATTTTGACTGCTTTTCAATTTCAGTTAGAAAAACAACTGTGTATATAATGACACAGCTTCATAGAATTTTGTGACTTTTTGTACAACATATAAATGCGTTTATTAATCATTTTAGTTACCCCCCCTCTTTCATTTCCGATTTATATATATATATCTGTGTGTGTGTGTGTGTGTTACACCTGTATTGCCTAAAAGCAGTCATTTTGACTATTTGGAACATTTTAAATAATCAAATGACTTTTATTATTGAATGGAGTAAATTTCTTATATGATATCGGAGCCAATCTGATTACATGAAATCAGATCGGCTCCGATTTCGTATAACAGTTTATATATCTTTTGATTACCGTCACTTGTCATTCGAATCTTTATGCCAGGCCTGCCATCAGAAAGTCAGCAGAAAATGAGGACCCACAAACATCAAATACAACATATTCTAACAAACGAAAATTTTGTCACGTACGACTTTGCAACAAAAACAAAACAAATAATATATGTGAAAAATGCCAAAAGTATGTTTGCGGAAGATGTACACATAAAAAGGTTTCAACTTACATTTGCTTAAAATGTACAAATAATGAATAAATTATTTTTTGTTCCAAATGAAGTAAATTTCTTTATTGTCAATACTCACTAATAACTTGCTATATGACAGTAAATAGTACTGGAAACATTAAAAATTAATTTTAAACAAATTTCTTCACACATTAGTTAATCTTTCCCAATGTTAGGACTGCTCTGTAGCGATATAGGCATGCAAGTGTTAATCCGGAAAGTACGCACTTGTGGGTAATCCGAATATGTTCAATACGTAGGCGAGATAATACGCGAAATCGGAGCAGATGCCGAGAGGTCAAATATGGTGATCAGAAACGACGCGATTTTTCCAGATTTGCGTTCAAAGAAGGAGGGTTTCCGTATTTAAAAACAGAGTGGGGGTGAAAAACCGCTTTTGCGGGATTGTCGGCATATGGCGAATTTGAGGGAGAGGATAAGGGAGCTCACCTCCACGGAGGGGGAGGACGCATTAGCTTTTTCATGCCATCCGAGTGAAGCACATGTGCTTTGTTCCACTGTCATTACTGCTCAATGGGCATGACTGCTGGCTCCTTCCACAATTTTTGATTGACGAGGTAGGCAAACAACCTTTACTATTTTACTATTAGTACATTGAAACATGAGATAATAGGTTCAAATGTTCTTTCGACCCTGTAAGAAATGAGAACTATCCCCAAAAACGCTACTTTAACAGAATAACTTAAACTCATTCTTTATCTATACGATGGACTGCATCTGACTAGTTTAAAAGCCAGCATTGGGTCAAATTGCACATTTTTTTAAAAATTATTAGTTTGTTTTAAAGTCCATCTGTTTAGGTTTTTAAATCTTCTTTTCTTCTACAATAAATAAAAACCGATATATTATATATGCAACAAAGCACTGTAGTCGAAAACGAAATCCCAAGTTTGGTATTTTCCATCATTTTATCGAAAGCATACCACTCTGAATTATAAATCAGTTTATAGCAATACTAGCTGATTCCCGGCGCGTTGCTGCTGCAGAAGAAATAATTTTAGAATTATAGTTTGAAATAACTGTTTTGTTTCATTAGGAATGATATAAAAATTAATATTTATTTTCGTATCGGAAATGAATGCATTCATTGAAATGGAGTGACTTATTAAAGGAGAAGGGTAAATATTTTCTTTATTCTTTTTTTTCCCTTTATGATTCAAGATCTTTAGGGTAGACAATATATTTTTTCAATATTTACTGTCCGACTCGTAAGCATCCAGCACACAACTGGATAGAGTCGGATGATCAGTACGGCAGCGCATAAGAGACATACAAACATTCATTTTTATTTACATAGATTTTATCAGCAAGCCACATAAATATGAATAAGTTATGGGGAAGTGATAGAAACATCAGCTTCTCAAGCATTGTTTGTGTTTACGAAACTTTAGTTCAATCCCATTCCATCCGTATTTTCAATAGTTTCCGTAAAGTAGTCTTCAGTTTAAATCTTTTTCGAAATTATTTTTCGATTTCAGGCTTTTAAATGGGTAAATATATTATTAATACATCAAAGATCAAAATTTCAAAGGAATCAGCATTCTTCTAACAAGCAAAGCTGTCCCTTTTATGGATGTTTCATATACAGAAAAGAAAAATTGTTCACAAAACCATTCTGATTTGGCAAACGAACAACTGGCTGCACTTCCTGTAGTAGAAAACTGAAATACTAATGTTGTAACGTCTTTATGTTCATTGAATGGATTGTCATATTACTCCGTATTTGCATCATTTTCCAATTTTTATTTGAACTATAGAAACTGCTCTTTTATGAAAAAGTTGTGGAACTTCTAAAGATCAACACGCATTGGTTTGAAGTTTTATGGCGCAAGAACCAATAGGAAGGTTATACTGCGCCAAACAAGTTTATTTCCAATTCAAAGTTCAATAAAAACAGTTAACAGAAAAGTAGCAAAAACGATGATAAATAACAAAATGTCAAAACGAAGCCGAAAAAGCGAGTTCAGACAAAGGAAGAAAATCCTATAGGTTTTAAAAAGGCAAAAAAGATTCTTATGTTCATCTTTGCCAAGCAACAAAGACAAAGTTATTGTGTTTTTGAAGTAAAGCGTTAAGCATTAAAATATGGGCATTCAATAAGGATCTGATAAACTTTTATTCCACAATCACAATGTGGGCTGTCGGCAATGGATCATTTAATAATAAATGTCTGTGTGTAATTCTAGTGGAATTGTATGCGCACTTAAACTTATTGGAAGGGGTATAATCCTGTAGAAATTTTGTGCTACTCTGAAATTGCCCAACCCCCCGAAAAAAGAAACAATGTTTGAAATAAAACTACTTTGTATTTTTATTGTACTTCTCTAGAAAATTGGTATTAATAAAGACAAAGAATAGTTTTGGAATTAAAGGCAATGAAATAAATTTAATCACTCAATGGAGAGATGGATCATTGTATAGGATAAATTTCTAAATATTAAAATCACGCGCATATTTTGCAAAACACTGGTGTGAAACTAACAATGATACGAAATATGGAAGTTGTCGGAGCGTAATAAATCTTAGAATGCTTCAAGAATTCTCGCGAACTTTAGTATTCAGAACATGGAGATAAAATCTCAAGTCAAAAAAACCACTTACATGAAATTATGTGACCATTAGTTTTTAAATTGTTGCCTACATTGCAACACTAAAAATGCAGAAGACAATTTTAACACTCTTTTACAAATAACCCCCCCCCCCCCCAAGGAAAAAATAATACATCTGTACTAATATTATAAATGTGAAAGGATGGATGTTTGTGACTCAATCACGCCAGAACGGCTGAACAGAATGGGATGAAATTCAGCACAAAGATAGATTAGAGTCAGGAAGAGAACAGGAGCTGCTTTTCATTTCGGTTCATTGAGTGGTTCGTTTTTTATTACTTTCGAGCCAAAAAAACTGCGGTCCAATCCCCCCAAAGATGAGTAAGGCTCCGGTTTTTTTTCTAAACAGAAATTCGGTTGGGCATAGCAGAATTTCGACCGATTATTTCAAACTATTCGGCTTACTTTCTTTGTGTTAGATGCATTTAAAATCAAATGTTCATCAATGTTGTGAATGAATCGATCTTTCGGATTCCTTCTGAAGTACTTTTAAATGAAAAGAAAACAGAATAAAGGAAATAAATTTCTGCTCTGCATTGCGTTACCCCAACTGGCGTAAGAAAGTCAGACAGGTGCGTTACGCCAACTTGCGTTGATAGCTCGCCCGTAATTGCTAACTGTGTTTTCGCTTACATTAAAAGTTTCAAAATGATGTGTATAATGCTGTTGTAGCTCTCTCCATCTCGATCCATATATAAGATGGATTTGATCGGACTTGATTGGCTGTTTTGTTTTATTTTGGGTATACACGGCAAATAAATTGTTTTTGTGTAAGTGGTGCATTTTTTTATCAAGTTGTATTTATGTTATATATTTTTTATGTATGCTTATACTTTTAAATGTATCGTTTTTAGGTGAGGTTTAATTTTTTTATTTGTCATAGTTTGACAGTTTTTCTCACATATGCATTAAAATTTCTACGCGAATAGAGTTACGGGTAATAGCAAGTTATGATATATACAAGGGATATTTAAAATAATATTAGGAATCAAAATGCTGAACATATAAAAAAAATCCCATTTTTCTGGAGAAAAGAATTGAGAAATTTATGACAATACTTTTCCATTTCACTTCTAAACTGCATCTTTATACCCATGATTAAGCAGAACAATCATTTTCAATCAAAACGGTCAATTCACTTACCTGAAAAGCGAAAATAAAATTAGAAATTTATTGTCCAAACATATTTATAAAGAGTAAGACTTTTGAAACACATATACAGAAATAAAATAATATGAAGAAAAATAAAAATATGATGAATATTCAGGACCAACCCCAATCTTATTTCAAAAATCCTGAAAATTAACCATGAATTGAAGTTTAACCCGTTCACTGCCGCTACCCTCGCCTGATACCAGGACCATCTATCCAATGAGATGACCCCTTCTTTGCTATCTTTTAACTGTAGTAGAGAAGGTGTCATCTATTAGCATAGAGGGGTTGGTACAGTTACATATTATTTGTAACGAACATGCGCGTCCGTGGCAGCGAATGTGTTAACACAATTTCAGATCATTTAGGATCGAAATACTTCGTGAAACAGCTCACAGGAGCATGTGCTTAAGAATCTCAAAATAAATTAGAGAAATAAATGGAATTTTGCAAAATCTTTAAAAATTAATCTTTGCTTCACTGTCTAATTTCATAGCGTGGTTAAAAAAAAGCTGAAAAAACACGTATCGTGTGTGGAATGTTTCTCTTGTAGTTAAAAAAATCAAGAGAAATGTTGATGGGAACTAAATGGATAAAATTCAATATAATATAGAAGCAGACAAAATTCTTTATTACAATAGAGAAGTAGACTTAACTTCTATATTGTAAACCCCAATCAAAATTCGAGCCAAATCTAACAAAGAGTTGAAAGTCTGTGTCCTCAGATGCATGTAACTATGACAGCCCAAAAACGCAATAATCTGAGTACATCGAATTCGATACGTGATTTTGTGACTACAAGTGCAATTTTCAGCCACATTTTGGCTATAAATGGTTAGAGAAAACTGGTATAAAACACAAATTCGATTTTTGGATATTATAAAAATAAAAAAAATGCCAGGGATTAACCGTCTTCCTTCCTCCCCCCTAAAAAAAACCACGGCAACGATGATAATATAGATAAATGAAAAATTCCGAATTCACACTAAAGTTTAATATTTCATAACTATTGTATGCCATTGCTACGCAAAGAGCTTTTTGTCTCACCAAAAGTACACCTTTTTTTCCCAGGGTAATTGGGGATTACTTTACTAGAGAGTAATAGAAAAAAATTTAGAGAGAAAATTTTTTATCGCGTTCATATACCTGAAGGCATACAAACTGGCAGATGGGCAATCTTTAGATCCAATTCTAATGATAAATTTACATACTTCATTTCATAAATCCAACCCTGCGTTTTGAAATTATATTGTCCACACAGGAATGGATGGCCAAATAGAGAAATTTCTCAACTATGGGTTTCGCCCGAAATTTCATAAGAATCATCAAATTTGGCGGAAAAGTCACCACCAAATTTTCATCCATGGCTCGATGTATTTGCGAATAATTGTATCTCCAGATTGATTGGCAGTCATGAAAAACATGATTTTAGTCAGCTTTGAAACGAGGATGTTTATCAAAATTTTTAGATCGAATTTAATATCTTAGAATACAAAGAAAAAAAAAACATGTTTGCTTTTTTCTCCTTGCCTTTTACTGTTATTTTTTCGGTTTATGTCAATAAAATAGAGAGATTAAGAATTGTTTAAATAAACGATATTTTTCCCGACTCAGTTTTTAAAGGCAATGAATGAAAATGTGTGAATAAATTGCAAAAGAAAAAAAAGTATAAAAGATTTCTTACCATTTCGTTGAATTAGCAAAATAAAAACCCAAAATACACCCAAATACGTATGATAACTGCAGACATGCTAATAAGCATCTCCGATAGCTCATAAAAAAATACCGCTGTTTTTTTGCGTGTGATTCCATTAAAAAAAAAGGGACTTTGGAAGAAATGTGGGAAAGAAACCTCAAAAATGCGCTAATAGGGAATTTTGTCCCTACAAGTGAAATAAAAAATGCAAGCAAATAAATAAAAAAATAGAACAAGAAAAGGACAAGGATTCGGCAGCGGACTCCCACCCCCTCCCCCAACGGGGCACGGATTGCATTTGGCCCCTCCCATCACCATTTCTGATGATTATGTATAAAAAGGGATAACAGACCCTCCTTCATCTTACCTGTCCGGCAATTTGAGGAGCAAAGGTAAGCGCTTTTTATTTGCATATGATAGCCGATATTTTTTTTTGTTTCATCTGCGCGAATTGAAATATTAAAGTTGAACACGATATTTTGCTTGGAAGTATAGAAAATAAGCGCACCCATTCGGGGGATTTAACTTTTCGCAAATTTAATTAAAAAATTTAGTAAAAGAAAAATAAATCTTAGAATTAAGATTAATTAAGAAAGTTCAGAAATTAATTAAGATTATTAAGAAAATTAAGATTAAAGTAAGCAATTAAAATCTTAGTATATTAGAAAATAAATTTTAGCGGTATAAAATCGTTAACTTAATCAAATATAAAATAAAATCGTATATTTCGGAGTGAGATATAATTAAAATGAAATGTTATGAACGTATTTTTCTATTTTCCTTTTTTTCCCTATTTTTTATTAAAAAAAAACACGCACTGACTCATTATCAATTCATTTCAAACTGATTTCTTAAGCTAAGCGTTTGTTTTAACAAGGCATTATAACAACATAATTTGATTATACGTATTTCACTTTCGTAAAAAAAGTAATATAAATTTACCTAAATACAAAAATTCGAAAAAAGTTCTGGATTTATTTATAAAATAATCGATATTTTACGCTCGAATCTAGCTAAAAGATAAACACAAATTGATTATATATATTCCCCTTTCATAAAAAAAAAAGTAATATAAATTTACCTAATTGCAAAAATCCGAAACAAGTTCTGGATTTATTTATAAAATTATCAATATTTTTACGCTCGAATCTAGTGTATAAAAGATAAGTACAAATTTAATAAATATCTCAACACTTAATATTTCATAATGAAAGACTTAAAATCCTCCCAAAATATGCATTTAAAAATAATCAAAGTTAACAGAATTTCTTAGGTAAGAAATTATTGATATTGTTGCTCGATTCTTTAACTAAATTAATTTAGAATTTAGACAATCAAATGCACTTAAAATACAAATATTGAAAGTTCCGAAATTTTGTAGTTACTGTAAAACACGAAATACTACAACACTAAGTGTTTTTTAATTATTTAATATTCAGGAAAAATTTCAAATGTAGGCGGGAAAAAAAAGAACTTCACGTAATGATTTCATTTTTGGCATCTTTTAGAAATTTAACTTGCTTTAATTTCATTCATTTTCAAACATAGTCACATTTTCATTTATCAAAAAATTCAGATGATCAAAATCAGATAAAATAAACTGAGCTGTTGTTTGAAATTGCAAATGAATTATTTTTAAAAATACCTCATTTTTTGATATAATACTCCGGAACAAATATTGTAATTCACTGTTATAGAATAGAATCGGTCGGGGGGGGGATATGAGTAAGGGTTCAGACAAGAACTTCCATGTCAATTATTCAGATTTCAAGTAAAAATAAATTTAGAAACACTTTTGCAACAGTTTCAGCCACAAATTATCAATTGTCTTAAAAGTTGTCAAAGCAGAGTTCAATAAAAAACATATAATAGGCGATTAAGGAAAATTAGAATATTTTTTTCATGAAATTTTTAAAATTTAAACCTTTCGGTTCCCAATTCTAGATAGAGTCCGTTTCATGTGAGGCAATTTAAATACACTTGAACATTAATCGTTTGACACATGAAAGGCAAAGTGATTAAAGTTCGGCATTTTCTTTTCTTAATAATGCTCCCAACAATTATATTCTTTTTTTTATTGAAATAAATATAACGTACAATCTGATAAGGGTCAAGCATTTCACATTATGGGTGATTATTAGTTACTTAATTAAAGCTAACGCTAGTTATTCTCATAACAAAGTTTGCATGCATTCATTCTCTAAAATAGGTGTTTTAAAAAATTCGACAGCATTTGAAAATTGAAATGCTAACATTGCAAAATATTGATTGAACGCAAATTTGTTTGGTAGATGTTTTAAATGATAGTCTTTATTTTACGGATAAATTTTTTAAATTTTTTGAATTCTTTTTCTTAATTTCTTGATTTTAAAAATTTATAGAAAGTTTCAGATGGTTCTCGAAAACATTGTTTGTTTTCTTTTGATCTAATGAAGTAAGTTAAAAAACACCATGTCGCTTATTGAGAAGAAATTAATTTAATCTAAAAATAAAATTACCAAAATAGGGAAACAAGATTTAATTTACCTTATAGAAAAACCTAAAATTTGAAAATAGTTTTCAAGCTTTCTGTTATTCCAAATAGATTCAAAAATTGATTTTTGTTTTTAACAGTCAACAGAAATAAAATTAAAGGCTAAAAATGACTTGCGTTATATATCATATTGTAAACATATATTTTAAGTTCCCACTTAAGCGGCTTAAAAGCATACTTAAAAATATCAATAATTTATGAAAATAGCTCACTGTTGGCAGTTTTAAAAATCCTTTGGGCTGTTCTATAAATTTTTAAAAAGATTTTAACATTTTTGATGCTATCCGTTTTCTTATTTTAATCAAAAATAAAGACGTCGGCCGAAAAAAAAAAGATTTTGTGCTACCATAATAATTTAAGTAAAATAAGCTTTTATATTTAAAGCACTTGTCTGCGCTCTTGAATTTCGTTGAATGTCGATATAAAAAATATTTTTTATCTTCTTGTACCCGAAGTTTACATGACGTTGTTGAGATGTTTCAACAGCTGATTTCATGCATTACAACTTAACCTTTTCTGTAAATATTTATCATGTTAAATTTTAAATTCTCCTGATAAATATTGATAATTTTGTTACAGATAATTTTTCATTCGGAAGGAACATGAAATATCCCCATATATGAATAATATTCTAGGGACAATAATATAACAATATCCGCAGCGAGAATGGATATTTCATTTACAATTAAATAAAGGATACAACTGAATTATTACGGCTTTTTCAATCACAGTATTTTAACATTTTAAGTCCATAACATTCGCTGGGAAGGTAGTATGAAGATTATACATTTGCATATTATTTTATCATCCCCCTTGCAATAAACGGAAAAGTGTTAATAAGAAATTGTTAAATATAACGCTAAATTAATAATAAAAGTTGTTAATAATAAAAGTGTTAAAATATAATTTCACCCCCCCCCATTTGGCCATTCTGCAGCACTTTTACTAATAAATAAGGTGAACATAAGTGTGTGCGTAGGTGCTCTGAATGACAGATCATTAGATATATTTTAGAGAGTGAGGATGTGAAATAGGGAATGTTTTTTTCTTTATTTTATTTAAAATTTTAATTAAATAACAATACAACTGCGTGCTGACGTTTTTCTCTCTGTTATTACGAAAAGATTATTGTATTTGAATGAATTGAAAATATACAGATTTGGTTTTCAATTATTTAGCTATCAAATAATTAGTTTTTCTAGATTTTAACATTTTTTCTCTCTCTCTATTTATTTATTTGCATTATTTTCTGTAACAACATTTTTGCAATGATCTTTTAAACCATTTTTATATTCTCATCTATTATTTAAATACGTGACTGTCTGTGATCATTGCAAATGAATCAAGAAAGAGCCGATTTTTTACTTTCCCATATTTGAAGTACAAAGAAAGTACTATAAGCATTAAAAGTGTCGAAGTTTGAATGAAACTCTTAAGTTTTAACGAAGTTTTGTGAAACTGCGCTTAGACCTCGATGAGTTCTCAAAACACATTTTTAGAAAAGGTCCGTCTGTGAAAATATTATGGACCGTGGGAGTAAAGCTGTAAATACCTTCAATGGCATCAGTGCACAATCGTTATGAAACACCGATCTTCGCTTAGCTCTTAATATTATTCTCAAACATCTTTCGTGCGATTATGTGTTTGGGAAGCTACTTTTTATAAAACCCAAATTTGACACGGAACTACAATTGTAATCACAGGATAACATACCGAATTTTATTAAATTAAATCATTCCATTTAAGAGTTAGGTAATGTATATCGACAGATCTTTGACTGATTAACACGTTGAGTGACAACTACGTGTTATTTCGTACATTGTTTACTTGCCATCTTTGTGCAGCTACGAATAAACCCGTGGCATATCAGTGCTCATATCGATAGATGGCTTCTGGGAAAAGAGCAAGAAATCCGTGCTGGCTTGCATAAAAAGAAAAATTATTGAAAAACGAACAAAAAATATTATAAAAATTGGTTCAAATGAGTTAGTGTCATTTGAGGCCAGATTTCTGAAAATGACCGTGGCATTCAACGTGTTAAGTTCAAAATTTGCTAAAGATCTATACTTTAGATGCTAAATCTGCGTGCCAAGTCTAATAGCTCTTTGAATTTTGGAAAAATTGTATTCACTTCCAATCGAGCAACCAGACATCCTGTAAATGGGTTTCGTTCAGAATTTGATAAAAATTTACAAATTTGGTATTTGCACATACCAAATTTCAACTGTCTCACTCAGAGCATTTTTAAGTTATAATAGACAGATAGACATAGTTTCAAAAATGTGTTTTTGAACTTGGGGAGGTCTGAAACGTAGCATTTCGTTTAAAACTCTTAAGATATTCGACTACGTTAAAAACACTTGTTATCGACCACATTGGCGTGTTTTTTTTTAAATTGTTATTTTTTGTAGTTCAGACTTTTCTCTTTCCAAACAGTTTATTTTTTCTAGGAAAAAAGAGGTCTAAATTATCATGCAAGGGAATTTTAAGAAAGAAAAAATTAAGCTAAAATTTGCCTTTCACTTCAATTTTAATTTTCATAACAATTCTCCAGGGTTAAGATGATACCTCAGAAACTAATAGTGGTATTTACATAAAAATTTCAGCGTGGGTTTTAAATAATAGGGTCAATGAACTGAACCAAAAGTTTTATTCTGGGTGAAATACTTTTTCATTTATAGGAGTTTTTAGAAAAATTAAGTTGTGAATTAATGAAAAAAATGCATATATAGATACTTTTTTACCCATAAGCTTTTTTTTTTTTTTTTTTTTTTTTTGCATCTCAAAGTTTTTCTTAGATTTTGGTTCATTTCTTTTGTCATTATATTCTATAACTTGTGCGCAAAGAAAAATAGGATTCCTGCATTACCATTTTTGTGTAGAGTGCTAAGAGTCTTGGTTAAATTTCATTAAAATTCTCTAAATTTTCCTATTTCTCAATATATATTACATTTTCAAATAATTTTGTTGTATTTATAGTTGATAATACATCTAAAAATCATAAATAGTTTTTTAAAAATCCAATTTTTCAAAAATGCTTCTTCGAACATTGTCGAATACCTTAAGTAAGCTTTTTTTTTTTTTTTGAAAGTTTAAATACTTTATAGAGAGTAAAAATTACATAAAGCTCCGCCTACCGAGAATAAAAAAGTCCACCCTCCTCCCTCTTTCCCTGCGACTCACGGGAAGGAAGGAGAGAAAAAAATATGCAAATGACTCCCTAACTAATGCGGAAGACAGGATTCGCTTAATGTGAAGACGCAGGCGGAAATCGCGTTCGCCGAAACGCCCCCCCTGCGGACAAAACGCGCATTTTCAGCAAACGAAAGTTGAAAGAAACGCAGGAAGAATATCGCTGTCAATAAATAAACAAATAAAATATTAAATAAAGGAAATTATTCTAATGTTATCCATCACAGCATTATTCTAAATTAAAATTCACAATTTCAACCATTAAAAGTTTTTTTTTGTTGTTGTTGTTGGCTCTCTCTGATTTCTAAAACATTTTCATCAATGTAAGTGATTTCTCAGATTCTCGGGTTCCTTGTAAATCGTGGCAATATTTATATTTTCAAATGAGACTGATTGAACAGTTAACCGGCTTCGAAGTCGGGGAATCCCTTGCTTGAGAAACGATTCGCACTAAAATCTGCGGCGCATATGGTCTTGGTACGTTAAATATGGCATCAAAAATATAAGAAATCAAATAAAGAAAATGTACAGCAAAAAACTACCCAATAAATAAAGCAAAACAATGCACATTTAAAAGTTAATATCTGCCTTAGCTTTTTATGACTTCTCAAAGTCTATTTGGCATGGGTTGGACCCACTTTTTGAAAAATGATCCACCGATTATGGCCCTCCATTCAACCAAATGTTTTCTTAACTCCTGCTGATTAGAAATTTAATGTTAAAACAGTTTTCACTGAAATAATCCTACACATGCTCAATGGAATTAAAGTCTGTACCGGTGTTCGTTTTAATAGCCCTAGAACAATGGTAGAGGTCTCATTACATGCAAATATCAGTGATGGGTCCTCTATGATTTGAGTCAATCTTGATACAACTTAAAATGTCTTGAAATTCCAAGCTTGCTCACACTTAGCTTTGATTTTCGATTGAGAGTGATAAGATAGATAAGTTTATTCATTGCATAAATAACAAAATGTAAATTCCTGACACTAGTGTTAGTCAAACAACCACAGACAAACTTAATTTTTACCTCCATATTTGGTAGTAGGCTGAAAACTTTCAATCTGTATTCTTGTATCTGATTTACACCAAACCTTTTGCTTGCTCTCATATCCGAAAATGTTATATCTGCCTCCATGAACGAAAATTACATTTTTCTAAATTCCTTTGGTTGCGTTACATACATTTTAGCAAATGCCAGTCTAGCTTGATGATTTGCTTTGGGGGTGTAAGGCTTTCTTTGAGATACTCTGCCATCATATTAATATTTTCTTAAATCATTGCTGACAGTTTCAGTAATTACTGATTTTTATAAATTTAGCTCTTACATTGCAGAGGGAATTTTACTGCACTAATTTCCGAATTGAAGTGTTGTTTCATAATCTTCTTCTCTTCATGCTCATTAAATGTCAATGGACGCCCCAATGTTTGCTTGTTTTGAACACTATTTATTTTCTTGGACCAGTGAATAATGTTTAAAACAGTAAACTTACTCAATTTTAAGATATGCCCTATACAGCGAACTGATTTTCTATTTTTTTGTAATGATTTATTACAAGATTTCGTACATCAACCGATATATCTTTGTTTTTCGCCATTTTTTTCTATAATTAATCTCATTTATTGAAATTTTTATGATTGAAATTATAACCTAAAAATGTAGTAATAAATTCAACTCAGTAGATGTGCTATATGTTTTTTTGAATTTCTCATTTCAAAAGTGTCCCAATACTTGTTTGACTTCCATTTGTCTTTGAATTATCTTTAAAAAGCTAGGTCAAATTATAATTCTGAAATACCAATAAAATTTTCCTTGCCGACTGGTACATCAAATGTTAAAATATTTCTTGATTCATTTTATTGTGATAAATAGTTTTAAAAATAGTCTGGTAGTTATTCAAGCCAAGTGTCCCAATACTTTTTTGAGTGAATGCAAGTAAAAAAATTTCATTATTCAAAGAATATAAATCTTACAAAAGTTTATGCAAAAAAATACAGTCCATATTTTTCCCCCTTTAAATTACAGGTAGAAGGATAAGGACTGCCATAAATTACAAATTTATGCAATAAGTTAAATCTATTTGCCTGGATGGTTAAAAAAACCGACAATTAGAGATTTGTTGTCATTATGTACTCTATTTTTATTTTTTACCCATGTAGTTGAGGGAGAGGAATAGTCCCTAGTTTCTTGATACTAGCTATTTCCGTAAGTTTAATACATAATATGTAGCTAGAATTTTGGGTAATATATGAAAATATTTTTAAAGATATGGGTTCATCTCTTCGTTTTTGTGAGTAAATCCATTTTTTCATTCCAAGAAATATTAGAAAGTCTTGAGTGAACAAATTAAAACTATATTTTGTTTTAATTTGTATTATTAGGTTTTTTTGGGGGGTTATTTTAAATATTACTCCCGACGATTTGAAGGATAATTTTTTTAGGACTTGAAGAACAGATAAACGGTTGATCTACAAAATGAATGATTTTACAGAAATTGAGAGGTCATTATTGGATAAAGCACAGTTGAAAATGAAAAGAATTCGAATTGTCGAAGGATTATAATAATAAGACGTTTCAATCGATACTAAAATAGAATTCAACAATAGACAGCCCACATAAGTAATCATACGAAAGAGATAAGGCATAACGCCAGCACTGAAAATGCCGATGGGAATTTTGAAAACTTTTTTTGGCTGCGTTTGTGTGTTTATTTAACGTGGAAAGATTTTTGGCTTGTTGCAGATTTTATTATTCGCATTTCAGATGCATTTAGGAACCTTGATATTGGTGTAATTGGACATATTATAGATATAAATATGATAAATTAAGTCAAACAAACTTTAAATGATGATTAAAGCTTATTAATAGAAATGACGTACAAAAGCAAAAGTAACCAACAAAAGTAGTTTCTCTTAAATATACTCAAATAAAGTCCCAGCGTACGAAATTTTGGATTTCGGGTATACATTGCTTGGCCCTGGCGAAGAAGATCATGAAGTATTGACCTATGCCATAAAGGTCAGCCTTTTTACTGATTCTATCCTGTATTTCTTCGCCGATATTTTGACAATTTATTTCTGGCATGCGATTAAAAGTATCCCAAAATCGAATTTGTGCTTTAAACACGATTTTTCCAACCAATGAAACCAAAATTTGACACATAAATACGATTATTATCATCTCTAAATCATAAACTAAATTTGAGATATTTCTGCATTTGTGAGTCGCTGCATTGCATACTAGTGAAAGTGCAGATCGACATCAAATCAAGCGCTTGACCTAATTGGTTTCAAATTTTAAAGGCGTCTATGTTTTTAATGTTAAATATGTGAACTAAAATTTTCCATCAATGAAAATATTAACTATTTTATACATGCAAATTCAAAAATAATAATCAAAATGTCTTGGGAGGACATTTCCAGATTTGAGGTTAAATCTTCATAATAAAATTGCATTATTTCTTTGAAAAAAAGAAGAATGGAAACTGCTAAAAATTCTCAACGACTGATGCTTTAATTTATATGTACATAACAAAATATAGATTAATTGGTCTAGAAACAATAAAAAAATGACTCAGTATATAAAATGGGTGGATAAAAGGCATAATATCTGTACAAATAAAAAAATAAAAGCAATAAGAATAGCCTTTCAATGCATAAAGACATCACAAAATAAATATTAAGATAAAAGTAAAACTGAAATAAGTTTATCTTGCTACTTTTCTATCAACAATAGTTTACCGTGGTGGGGCCCCGATATATTCCAGCGTTTGTGGGCTCGTATTACGAAAAACCGCCACTGCATATACAGATGAGAACAGTCGCCGAAGACTGACAGTATAAAACATGAAATAAAACAAAGAAATTGCCTTCTATTAATAAGCACTCCTAGCTTTTCCTTATCAACACGTTTTAATGGGTTGAATTAAAATTATTTTCTGCATATAAGCATCGAGACCGAGGGCTAAACGGAAAGGGAAGCAATAACTGAAATACTACGAAACATATTTTCGGGAAATTAACCAGTGCCCAGAAGGAACAACTAAATAATAAAGACGATCCCAACGACCTTCAGCGGATGCAGAAAAATCGAGAAACACGAATTCCTGCTAAGGTCCGGACACGTGAAAAGGTGAAATGTCGCATATTTCCAACACGTGCCGGCCCTCGGGGCCTTCATCACCCAGGGGGAATTTCGTCGCATGCCGTTTCCCTCGAGCCCAATTAAAAAAAAGCGAAAAATAATTGGACCCCCACCTCGACCCGGTCCCCAAAATGATGGCACACAACCCTAAAACGCAACCG
>JAPMOQ010026581.1:1287514-1302091 GCA_026543055.1 Argiope trifasciata | reverse complement strand
AGACGTCATTCAACCACTTTCAAAACTCACCATTTTTTAAAAATCGAAACTGGACAGAAAATGTAACAGTTTTTCGCAGCATATCAAGTAACAAATACTTTATTAAACGCTTTTACTTAACCTTTTATGTACCGAATCTTGCTGCCATACATTTTTCAACATTTTTGCACCAGAAATTTAGTTTCCTTTGCAGAATAATCACAGGGAACCCAAGAAAAAAATATATATAATTGACAGAACCATCTTGATTAATTTAATTATTAATTAAATATTTTTAATTTCTACTTTTAGCAAATATTAACCAAATGTTATTTGAGTTACATTCTCAAGGGTTCTTTAGAATACCATCAGCAAAAATAGTCATATAGTAATTAAAATATAAGCCAGATTTAAATGGTACTTTCAAGTACTGTCAGTAAATAAAGGGTTTGATTTATTTTGTCTTTGTAAAAACAGAATTTTGTGATCAAAGTATTACCCTGTTTCTGATTTCTAAACTTTATCCATTTCTCTGTTCCCGATGATAATACACTATTTTAAAATATTCAGAGCTTAATTGTCCTTCAATTCAAGAACCGATTTCCCAATTTAACAAAATCCTAATGACACGCCACATTTTAAGTCATATATTTATTATTATTTTCATAAAACGGAAAGGACATACAAGATATACAGGGATATCAAAACGACTTTTGTCTTTTAAACAGAAACTGAATTTTTAAAGTTGATTACACATTTAAATATCAATTATCTGTAATTTGAATATGAGCGATATTTTCGCATAAAGCTAAATAACTTTAGTAAGTGGCCACATCTGGTAATTATATTTGTAATAAGAAGGTATAAATAATTTTAAATTAAAAAATAATTAAAGTAAAAACACTTTACTTTTTAATGCATTAAAAAAGTACACTTTTAAAAAATGAATTTAATTTTGAAACAATATTAAATTAAATAAAATGGAAACTTTTCTCCATTTATTAAATTTGGCAATGCGCTAACATTTAGCTAAAAACATTTAATATACTTGTAAAGGAAACATTTGATATTTTTTAAAAAAATTTTAAGATAAGAAGAATGTCGAATATTTCCTTTTCTTTATAAGAAGGTCGAATCTTAGTTTTAAGCGAGACATAAATCTCTTTGCAATCAATCCAAGTTTTCCTTTCGTTCACATTTCACTTGACAATTTCCTAAAAAAAACTGTAAATGGAGCGCAGCCAAATCACACTTAAGAATTCGATATCATAGACAGTCAGCACATGAGTATTAATTAGCATGAAGTGTTAGTTCTGTCACAAACCATTTCAGTTACAAAATTAAAAGCAAATATCCAAGTTCACTTTAAATCAATGTTATGGCACAAATGCGCATTATTCAAAGCAATTTAATTATATTTTTTTAAAAACAAATTGCAACGGCTACTATTCAGTTAATTTGAAGTTCAATGCCATGAAACTGCTGGCACTGCGAGGTATTTGCATTTCCTAGTCTCTATCAGAGGTTTCCAACCTTTTTTGAACTGGCGCCCTCGTTTTTAGTGAATATTTCAATACCGTCCCCCTCCCACTCCAGAGAAATTACAGCGTACATAATGTATGGTGAAAACAAGAATTAATTTTTTTTAAAAAATACTAATAGATAGAAAATTGTTGGAATTGAAACGCTACAGATCTTCTTTTTCATTAAAAAAAGTTATCTTACCTGTTACAGGAGTTTTGATGATACGAAGTAATTCATAATAAACTAGTGCTTTCTAAATAAATAAATGGACAGTTTCAGAAAACAGCCAAAATGCATAATTAATTATATTAAAAAGTATTTTCATTAAAATTTAAAGACATCGAATTTCTAACTTAACTAATGAGAAAGCTTAATTTGATGCATTGTAAAGAGCTTGTTAATATAAGGTTCGATTTTCTTTAAAAACAATCGTAAGTCGCCGCCTTCAGTAATATGAAGCCGATTTTTCTTTTTCGTTACCAATGTTGCAATAGCATTGAATCCATGTTCTGCTAACTATGAAAATGAGAATGCTATAAGAAGTCGTTGAACAATCGACCATAATCCTGAATACAGTTGTAAAATTAACTTCTGCAGCCAAAATTCTTGGTAGCCATTGAGAAAAAAGGACTTGAATTTAATTTTCAATTCCTCATTTGTCGTCAGTTCTATTAGTTATTCTTCTAACTGAGATGATCCTGCTGTGTTGAGATTTGAAAAATGATCCAAAACCCAGTCTGGTATGCCCATGTGTAAAATGTCCCGGAATCGTTCCTTGAAGTCATTGTAGACTATGTTTGATTAATCTTCTCGCATCCCTTCGTGCCATATTAAAGCTCCCTCATTTTCTCTGGGTCCAACGCCCACGTTGGGAACCTATGCTCGATGGGATAATTTGAAATATAGAAGCATAATGTCAAGTTCCCTTTTTACATAGTTTTTTTTCACTTTATATACGAAATTTTGAAAAAAAAAAAAAAAAAAAAAAAGGAAACTATTGAAAGCCTGTTGTTTTTGTTATTTTTTCAGTTTGTCCTAAATTGTACGCCTTTTGCAGGTGGACAAATCCAGGGACATGGTGGAGTATGCACAGAACCATTACGAGAACGAAAGCATTTTCTTCGAAGTCTTGGACATCGCCGGAGACGTCACCGATTTCCGGGATGAGTGGGGCACCTTCTCAAAAATATTCTCTTTCTACTGCTTGCACTGGGTGAAGAACATCAAGAAGGCCCTGGAGAACATTCAGAGTCTGATGAAGAATGGCGGGGAGGCCCTCCTGGTCTTCGTGGCCCAGTGCCCCGTCTTCGAGATGTACGAGAGAATGGCCGAAAATGAGAGATGGAAGAGCTACATGGAGGTAGGTTGAAAAAACTGCAGTAACCTCAGACCAAGGGGTAATGTACCAGCAGTATCATGACCCAAGCTGCACATGCTCTTTTTCACCCAAATAAATTCCAAGAATAAGCTGGTTGTTGTTGTTTATTGGGTTTTATTGGCGCAAGAGCCATATCTTGGCTAAACTGCGCCAGACATATGGTTTAAATCTTTTAAACAGTGTGTTAAAATTGAGATAAAAAAGCAAATTTCTCTAATCACTGTTTTAAAATGTAACATTTGAAATGAATAGTTAAAGCAAGAAAATATCTCAAAGGGATTTAAAAAGACAATAAAATTTAAATAGAATTATAAAATCTAATGATTTTTAAGAAGTTAAAAATATTTTTATGGGGATATTCGCCCACTAAATATTGCAGTGTTAATGTTTGTGACGAAGAAAACAATTGATTGCGATGATGATTAAAACAGGGACATTCAATTAAAATGTGTTAAAACGGTAAAGTCTACACGGCAAGTCGGACATATCGGTGCTTCATTTCCGAACAATAAATGTTTGTGGGTAAAACGCGTGTATCTTATACGAAGACGAGACAGTTTAAGAATAAGCTGGTATATAGAAGATTAGCTATTACCGGCGACTCTGTTCGCTTGGAAATTTTGACGTATAAGCACGAAAAGCTATCAAATAATGATTAAATAATAATAATAATAAAAAATCTAACCTAAAAACGATACATTTAAAAGGTAACGCTTTACATTTTAAAGGTTGAACTCTTCTTCTTCTAGGTCGGCTGTATACAAGAAGAATATATAAAATACGAACTAATACACTTTTTTATACATTAGATTTGCGTATTCTTTTAGAATTGAAAAGCTTTGGTGTTCTTTCAGAATGGTAATGAAAGAAACTATTTATTGTATCTCGTGATTCGTTTCATATTCGTTACTGTCTAATCGTTCATCCTATTTCGATACAACATTGCCAAATGATTAATCGATTGCACTTAATATCATTTTTTCGGCGGCAGCAAAGCGCTGAGTACCAGCTAGTTCTTTAAATAAATGTATTGTACTACTATGAAACCTTTTGATTCAATTATATGCGATTGATTCGGCAGGATGTCAACGACTTCGTTCCAATGACCCAGCACTTGGCCCAGCCGTCTTTCGTCTTCTCGCAAATGATGGAGGAAGTGGGCATATCTACGATTAACTGCTCCGCCATGAACCGCACCTTTGCCTTCACCTCTACAAAGATGCTTAGAGGTATGCAATATGTCATCTTTTATGTATTAAAAAAACCGTTTTATTCAAATTATAAGGTATCCGACAACGTTCGAAGGAAAAGTTTTGAAAATTATGATTTCTTTAAAAACTATTTGAAATTAGAAATAAGTGTACATTACATAATGAAACTAATAGAAGTGAAATATTACCAAGAAGACAAAAACAGTCTAGAGCAACTAATAAATGATTTTAGTGAATGCTACGGGCTCGTAGATACATCATTAGAAGAATGGGTTTGGAAGGAAATAGATAATGTGTCTAAAATAAAGTAATTTACGAAAGTGCTTGGTGTAAACGCTCTGATTTTGTAAAAACTAGGTGACAATCTGAAATCATTAGATGGTTCTGAGGAATAGGAACTTACAAATTGCAGTTATGTGCAAATTGATAAGATAATTTTAATGAACAATATGTAAGAATTATAAAAGGAAACAAGTTTTTAAAAATTAAATAATTATTTAATGCAAAATTTTTCATTATGAAATCTTACTGGAAGGGATTAAGACCAAAATATTTTTAGTTCATATACTTAAAAACAAATGAAGTCTAAATATAAAAATGATGTACAAATTTTAAAATAAATTTAACTGCAAAAAGTGCAAATTATACAGAATGAATACTTGACAATGATTTAAAATCAAATCTAATAATTTTTATATCTACACAAATTACCCACTGATGTTTGTAAAATATCTTTCTGTCCAATCATCTGTTATAGTATTAGACTATCATTAATCACAGGATTTCAAGTGCAAGCATAGCTGAGTGCCAATTTTATTTTATGTTTCCTTTTTTTAAATTCTTTCTTTTTCTTTTTTTTAAAGAATAACTTTTATTCATTAAAATTTTAAATTCAATTACATAGCATCTCAAAAAGTAGAGCTAACTGAAAATAACTTTTCTTTATGAAAAGTCATTTTCATATTTGAAACCAACACACCAAATAAACCAAATTTTGTACAAAAATGTCAATCATCAAACAGAAACATTTTCTTTCCCCATCCTTTTCTTGTTTTAAGAACAAAAGTTTGTTATTTTAATATCATTTATGTAAGTTGTTCTCATTTTTTATTTATCGATAAATAGAAAAGACACTATCAGACAAATATGTTTAGCTTCTAAGATAAGGACACAATAATTTATATTGATAATGAGTAAATTAAATAAATTACACTTACTTTATAAATTTAATCATAAGATTCACAGAAATACAGTAAATGTGTTTTGTTATATGTTGTTGTTAAATTAGATATGCTTTGGTTATATATTATTCTTAATGTAGATGTGTTTTGCTATATGGTTTAAAATTATATAAAAAAATGTTTTAAACTTTTTTTTAAAGTAGATATTGCCATTTCACTTATATTTGCTCCACCCTTTAATTTCTTATAGATTGCATGGTCGCTGTGAACCCATTCATCAACAGAATACCCCTTCAGCAAAGAAATGAATATATTGAAGACTGCATCAAGACTCTTTCAGCAATCAAATTGGAATCAGGAAATGTCAATGAGAATGAAGCCTGCAGCTTTTCATACAAGCTCTTGGTTGCACATGGTGCAAGAAACTAACAAACCAAGTTTAATTTGCTCTTACATACGTTCTTTAATCTAATATAATACTAAAATTAAGTGTATGTTATTGCACTGTGTCCAAACATGATAGAGAATAATAAAAAGTATAATAGGAATCAAAACATTTACAATATTGTTAAGAAAATAAAAATTGTTCTATATGCCTTGACATTTAATAAGAATACTTAATTTTTATCAGAAAAAATGTATAATATTTAATAATTTGAAAATGATTCAACATTTTTATGTAATCATAAAAAAAAAATTCCTTCAATTTACTGCCTTTTAACATATTGTTTTAATAGGACATATGTTTAATTTTTAGTCAAAATCATTATCGAATGTAAAATGAAGAACAATATAAGAATTAGACACATAATTAAAAGTTCCTAAGGATTTTAACTCGGTACAGATCTATATCTTCCTGGGTACTCATATTGTGTGCTCTTTGGTATATAAATGTATTATTATAATTATGAAACATAATTATAGTTGTTAACTATACGATAGGTTATTAAATAACTTACTTAATGAAGAATAATGGAATGTACAAGATTTTGGCAGATGAGAATATGTCAACTTTTTTTGATAATATGTTGCAATTTTAAATCTGAAAGTGGCTTAGTTTGGTAATCAAAGATAACCGCTACAAAAAGATGATGCTTCCTTTTAATTTCTACTCAGAAAAAATATCAAGTTACCAATATGCATGTATCAATATAAATTAATAAAAATTATCTTTATTGAAATCATAAAATCATGTTAAGTGAATTTTGTCAGATTTAGTAAACTTATAAGCTGAATATTTATTACCAAACTCTATTGTGAATTTTTCTAAATGTAAAAAGTGACATATGATAGAAAACAGCAGTGAGCTTGTTTACATAAATTAGAACAAGCCCATAAGATAGTTAAACAACAATAATAAGTTATCTATCATTTTAGAGCAGACTATTTTGAAATTTTGTATAAAAACATTTTATAATTCTTTAAAAAATCATATTATTTTTACAATGCAATTCATTTTTAATAAAAAAATGAAAAAATACTGCAAATTTTTGTTAGTAAAAATATAAATTCTCTAACATTTTGGAACACAGTGTGTGCAGAGTAAAAATAAAGGTCATTTTATTTAGATTAATAAGTTGTTTGGAATTTGACAGCAATTATATAAACAAATACTAACAAAAAATGTTTGGAATTTAACAGAAGTTACATGAACTAATATGTAAAGGATAATCTTATGTTCTAACAATAAATGTAACCAGGAATTAAATGATATATAATGACTAACAATTGAATTGTAGTAACAAATAAAAAAATCTAGCATTAATACTTTAAGTTTCTTTTTTTATAGAAAAATTAATATCTTATTAATTTTGTTCATTCTTAACATGCAATTAACTTAGAATTAACAAATCTCATTTCAGCTTTAAATCATTCAAAATTAAAGAAGGGCAAATTTTAAAGTTTCAAAAACTGAATTTATGTATTCTGTATATAAAAGACAATTTATAAAATTTTTCAATTAAATAAAGTAACAATAATTGACATAGATTTATTGAATTTTGCAAGATAATTCACATCTGAATGACAATGTAACAGCATTAGTTTGGAAAAATTTACGCATAATTTTACAATTTAACTAACCTTTGAATTACATCATAATTCAGAATAATTGATATCCCAATAAATTCTAAGAGCGTAAGTGAACTATAAAAGAAATTCAAGGAATGATCATACATTCTTTTCAAAATACTCATTTAATTTATTAAATCCAGTAGAATTTAAAACAAAAGCTTAAATAAATATATTTCAGTAATTTATGAAATATGAATAGTTTTTTTAAATATGAAATAAGTTCACAATTCTTTTTCTTTAATATTATTATATATTATACAACAGTGAATTAATCTAAACTTTCTGGCAAAATCTCTAATAAAGATACAATCTTACCACTTAAAATTTCAGATATTAAACTAAGTTGTAACCTTTACAAAAGCTAAGATTTCTATTTTCTGAATCTTACATTCAAACATTTTGTGCTTCACAGTTATAGTGAAGAAAATTGAGAGTGTAATTTTACTACTCTTTTCTAAATGAATGTATCCAAAATCAGGCACATAAGGACAATTTCATTAATAAGACCACAGACTAAATTTTATTAACAAAAACAAACATTGTTTTTCAATTACTTTGCTTGCAGGAATAAGAATATATAGACTAAAGAGCTTCACACCTTAAATAGATTTTGTTTAAAATTTAAAACAAATTTGCAATTTTGATGTTTATGGTACTATTTCAAATATAATTTCTTTACCACCTTTTTGAGTTATCAAAAAAATACACGCAAATGTAAAGACCGACATATGGTCAAGGTCTACTTATACCTGGTTCAAAATTTAATACAGATCTACATTTTAGATGCTAAATCTGTGAACCAAATTTTATCCATCAAAATTGTTTCTATGGTAATTATCATGTTCAATTGTTTTAAGACAGAATGAAAAATTTCCTGAGAATGATTTTTTTTCAAAATTTTATAGAAATCATAAATTTAGTATTAAAACCAGATACCACATTTCATCTACTCAGCTCAAAGAATTTTTTGAGTAATAGTGTTAATAGAAGGATTAATAGGCATAATTCTAAAAAATATTTAGTGAAAATCTTAAATGTGGAGATTTGTCAAAACTGCAAACCATATTACTTAATTACTATAATGCTGATATAAGAATTAGACACATAAATATAAGTTCCAAAAGATTTTTTTAAAATACACATGGACAAAATAATTACAGAAAAGCATTACACAATAAAATGTATATCACCTTCTGGTAATCAGAATTAATTATTATTAGAGTTTTTAAATCGGTAATTTTAAATATGCTACAGAATTAATCTAAGAGGCATAAAAACAAAGCTGCCACTTAAATATGGAAAATCTTTACCCTCCATGTATATAAAGTACAATATAAGGTGAAATATATGAACACCATGCTTTATTAGTTATACTGATATAATAATACTACAGTTTCAATATACAATGACTGAAAAAAGTAAGGAAGCAACATTTTAACATTATTCGATATAATGGCATATTAAACAAAAGTTTATATTTACATACATATTTTTTTTAATTTATTGTCCACAATTTAGCAAGACAAAATTCATATTCATAAAGAAGGGAGAGATACTGATAATCTCTTACACTCTAATAGTAAATCACGCAAAACTTAGGACTCAAGTAAGTAAAACATAAAATACCCCCCCCCCCTCTTATGATATAAACCACTTAATGATTATTAAATAAAAAAAAGAATAGAAATAATCTAAATGAATTTTGTTCATTAAATGAATTAAGCAGACCTTTGTATTAACTTTTTTAATTTTATTCAGGAAATTTTCAAACTGGATCTTTACACATTCGAAACATAGTGAGGAAATTTGTGCTATGAATACAGGTGTTAAAACAAATCATTCTTTCATTTTTCACATAATATTGCATTTTTTTCATCAATAAAAGCAGATTTAAACAAAATGCACTTTTAAAATGGCAAAATTTTTGGTCATGTGTTCAATTATTTTTGATAGTACTTATAACAAATACAAAATACTGCAAAAAAAAGCACCCTTTTTTAGCTTCTGTAACAATCAAATAACTTGTACTATTTTTCTCCCCCTAATATGAAGATTTTTAGGATAATCAAGCTCTATCAAAAATAAACTACTTCATCAAAAAATATTATAAAATGTTAAAAAATTTTTTAAATTATTGAAAAAATGGAGCTAATCCATAAAAAATAACACACAACAATTTTATACAATTTAATGAAGATTGTTTGACTGTTTTACTATTAATGAACATATAAAAAATATTATCATTGATATTATCAAGTGCTTGTTTTCCCATATTAGTTAATTATTTTCTTGCAAAATGTGCAATATGCAGTAAAGAGATTTTACAAACCCATTTAGTAAAGGCTAGATTTATATTTTTATCCATCCAACTTTTATTAAATATGAATTTTGAGCAGCTTATTGTTTTTTTAAGCCTTGATCTACTCTGAATAAGCTCACTATTTCTCAAATAATAAATAAACCATTAAATAAACTCAATACTTGAACAGGCTAAATATTGCTATTCTGACCACAGAAATTCATTTTATTCCCACATGGAATCACAACATTGCAGAGTAAGCTCATTCGCTGTAATCCATGAATCTCCAGGAAACAGAATAACTGTCTCACAAATCATAATTAAACTGATCAATACAAAAAAGAAAAGTAAAGAGTGAGGGGGGAAAGAATGAGTTTTCATAATTACCTAGTCATAAATGATGTTATGCCATTTTTGGAGTTATTGCCATTATCTTTAATTCGTGTAATATTCAGAGGTCGCCATTTTTTAGATTTAAGAAGAAAAAAAAAAAAGAATTAAATTTCCCAGTACTTTCTTCATTTTTAAGAAAACTTTCAACTTTCCCCAGCTTATTACACAATTTAATTTCTTTTCTAAGTGACAAACCTGAAAAAATATTGCAGAAAAATTGGTACTTTTCAATTAGCCAGATGCAAAGATTTAAAAAAAAAAAAAAAAAAGGAATTAAAATTTCCAGTACTTTCTTCATTTTTAAGAAAACTTTCACCTTTCCCCAGCTTATTAAACAATTTAATTTCTTTTCTCAGTGACAAAACTGAAAAAGTATTGCAGAAAAATTGGTACTTTTCCATTAGCCAGACGCAAATTTTACAAATATGAACCAAACACAAGCCAAGTCGCCAGGCAAAGCATTGAAGAAGGTTGTAAAAAATAGGCAGAATTCTACATTATTTGGCGATTTCTCAAAGAATCTGGCTTATAGAAAAGTATTGAAAAATTCAAAGGATACTATTATTATAAAATAACTATTAATTAAATTAACTATTATAAAATAAGCAAGATCAAATTTGATTTTTACAAATGAAAGAGCTAAAATTACCTGTTTTTATTTGCAGTTAAAGCTTTGTTCTCATTTATCTTCCTACCACCACCTTCTACAAAAAAGAGGGGGAAAAATCGATAAAATGTCGATAGCAATTATACTTGATGAGCAAGAATTCTAGTCAAATAATAACCTACATTGAAATAAAGTTTGTTTTCAATACTTTTAGCCATTCCGCTTTTAATGTGAAATAGCAGAACACATTTTTGCAGTAAAACCGTTATAAAAACTATCAAAATTTAATATATTACTATACTTTAAAAAAACACCAGAAAATAAAATTGATACTATTTGCTTCTTAATTAAATATTTTATTTTTCAAGTTTGCCATAATTTCCATTGTATATTACGAATGCAAAGTAGTATATATTACAATTTCTAATAATAGAAACAACTTTTGTAGAAATATATTAATGATGTAAATAAGAGTCAAAGACATATATATTAGCAGTTTAAGAATTGCTTATATTTCTCGAACAAAATAATTATGAAAACAATAGTAATAATATATAAGTTAAAGAAAAGATTTTGTGCACATAATTTAATAGCAAGTATATACAGGGGTAGCAAGAAATAAGTTAACCATTTCAGAGGGCTCTAAAATGCATTCTATTGATCCAAATGAAGTAAAATTTGAATTTCTCATTATTCAGATAATACGCTTTTCATTTGTAAGATAAAACAAAAAAATTAGAAAAAAAAATCCCTATTAGGTGGCGTTATAATACACATTTAATATGGTTTATAATGGTTAAATAAAGTAAAATTAAAATTGTTCAATATGTCTGTTGCTATTTGTTTATAGCTAGGCCCGAACTCACGATCTTATGGTTTGTAGCCAAATAACATGACCACAAAACTAAAAACCATCACTCAGTCTTGAGGATATCTGGCTTATAAAGCTTCCACTACAATACTCCCCTCCAGTGAGAGATGAGATGAATGATATTTTGTTGCTGTTTTTTAGCAGTGGTCTTATAGGCTGTTGAATTTTTTATGTGTCTTACCCATTTTTTTTTTGTTCGGTTGATTATTCATTAGCTTCATTTTTTTATTGGCTGATTATTTATCACCTTTTTATTTATTTATTAGTTGATCATTTAGCTTGATTTATTTTTTATTGGCTGATTATTTATTGTCTTTTTTTATTTATTGACTGATTATTCATCATCTTTTTTCATTTATTGGCTGATTAGTAAAATAAATTTATTTTTATAACAGTTGAACTATGTTATTAGGATAGTTTTAGTTAGTGTTTCCTATTATTTCAATATAATCTTTTTTATTGATTATCAATCCAAAAATAATCAATATGAACTTTACCTATGAAATTTACTGAATGTTTATAATAAATATACATTGTATTCAGAGAGCGCTAATGCTGCTACAACTAAAACAAAAATGAACTGAATAAAATTAGAATAAATATTAGAAAAAATGACACATTTAAAGTCAAGGAATCAAAAAGTAATAAAGAATCCGGCTTCAGGGCTTCCTTAAGTGTTGACCTTTGCATAGTTTTATTTTATTAGTACCTGAAAAGGAAGTAATCTTCAATTTGGATTGAAAATCATTTGACTTATTATTATATAAAATTTATATTTTTCAATTTGTGATACTAATTTTATCTCGAATACCTTAATTTTCTGGTTATGAGGGGTGATACTTGTAAAAAAGAAACTGTCAATACAGAATTGTGAGAACATTATTAATGTAAAAAATAATTATTGATTATAAAATGGATCACAAATCGAGAAAACATAAATATTATTGGTTTAGAAGAGTAATGCTTAATCAGTTATATAAATAAAGATGAGCATACTTTTATAATAAAAATATAAATCAAACTGCCAATAAACCTCCTCAAATAATTACAAAATAAGTAAAAATGCAGGAACATGTTACCAGTTGTATTTCTTGCACCAGCTTTCCAAGGGTCAGGAGTTATAACTTTACCAAGTTTCTTTTCACCTAATTTTAAGAATAATTTTAGTTAACAACTTTATGATAAACATAAAATTCTTGCAGTTAACATTATTATAAATTAATTCATAAAAATGATGAAGGATAAGAGTATGTATATTTTCTAAATTAGGAAGCTTAAGAAAAAAAATTAGAGATCACATAAATCATGTACAGAATTTAAATATATATATAAAAATAGCAATTATAAAAGAACCCAACATTAATGTTAAATGTCAAATGGAGAAAAATTATACATTTGATGGAAATTTCTCAAGAAATATTAACATTCCTCACAGATATACTAGATATTATCTCATAAGAATAGTAAATTGAAATTTTAAGAAATATAGAAAAAGTAGGAGATGGAAGAAAACAAAATAAATTTTTATTTTTTAAATGTAAAAAAATAATTTTTTTTTAAATTTAAGTTTGCTATAATTTATAACAATATGAAATGATTAGTAGATGTAAATTACTTAAAATCAATGAAAGACACCCTTCTCTCATTATGCTAAATATTGCATTAAAAATTTCAAAACCACTAATATTTTTAGAAAAATTATCACACAATATTTTATTTTTATTATGAATGTAAAAGTGTACTAAATATACAAATAATATATTTGAATGACAAAATTACAAATGATACAAAGCCAATACTGGGTTTATCATTCGCTGCGGTAATTAGAAAATATTAATTTAATTTGGTAAAAAAGCGTTAAAAAAGGTTTTGAAGCATTATGTAGCTTCTGCTAAAGAATAACCAGGAGGTAAATTTTATTATTTCAATAAAAAATAAGAAAATATTTCAATTCCTGTAGCTCTAAAATATATAGTATATACTGCAGTGGAATAATTATTTGGAAGAAAACAATATGAAGAAGAATTATTGCAATATTATATGAAATTATTTTGAATTATTCTGTAAAACACATGCTTGCTTTACAATTTTTTTTCATTTCTAATGGATTAAAAAAAAAACATACTAAAACGGATATAAAGTTAAGAAAATATATTCAGATATTTCTATTCAATACTAATAAGAAACATACAATAAAAAGGATTCTAAAAAATTCATATCTTATGCACACAGTATATGCAGTGTCACATTACTACTAACAATAATTATTATTCTACTTAATTCAAATAAGATTTCCATTTTTAATTACATTAAAAAATTAACTAAAGAATAGCTATGTTATTCTGATACATACTAGACTTGATTAACTAAAAAGTAACTTAATTAAGTTAATGATAAATTTATTCAATTTTTAATTTAATGACGAAGAAATAAAACAATATGTTTAAATTCCTTGCTTAAAATTTCAAAAAATAAAGAATGTACTCTTCGTCATGAAATCATATTTCAAAACATATAACAAATCTAAATGCCGTATAAATTTTATTTAATAAGAAATTTTTTGAGGAAAAAATAATAATATAGCTTACATTTATCGCAAACCATATTGAAAAATTTTAGGTATTTAGTCAAGAAGTTCTGAAATAATAAAATTATATTACTTTAAAGCAAATACAGTTATTTATTCTTAAAATTCTCTGAAAGAATTAATAAAACGTAAATTGCAATATCAACAAAAATCCCCACTTGGAAAATAAATAAATAACACGTGTTGAGGCCATCTGAAGGTAATAAGTTTAGTAATATTTTTAAGATATGCCTATTTTCTATTACGACCAATAAAGAAATTAGGCATTTATTATTATTATTTTTAACACAAGCTAAGAGCTGTTTCGTTTCATTCAAGATATATTATTTTTAATAGGTAAACAAACGTAAATAATATTAAAACGGAAAGAAGTGAAGTAAATTCTATTGCGGTTTTGTTTACTAAATTTTGAAATACATGTGGACTGTGAAAGTGGGGATTATAGCCTTTGTCGCTTCATATCCCATAATATTT